>JAUCMX010000018.1:14497216-14509716 GCA_033459395.1 Hemibagrus guttatus
TGGCGGGGGGCGGGGTGAGGGGGGATTTGTTTTGCTTCGGCATCTCCGCTCCATCCTGCCTCTTACCTCAGTGACTCTCGGCTGGAGCACTAAAGTCTCCGGACTCATCCGGGGAATATCTATGTGGATCTGATGGTGCAGAGAGAGATACACACTACATACATATGCACACACATATATGGATTCTACAAATGTTGAGTGAGAGGAGGAGACGATGAGGAGATGATATTTAAACACACACACACACATTAATCATAAGAAAGAAATAGTATGTGTTATAGGAAAGTAAGCCCTGCTGGACTGGTGTGATGTGGTCTAATGTGGACTTGTTGAAACTGTTATCAGCACAAAGCGGATTATTTTCCTGAAATTGTTTACACCACAGCAATGTGCTAATGATTCCAATCTTTTCTTTATTACTGAACACGTCATGCGTTTAAAGCGTGTATAGTTCTATTTAATGATGGGAAACATCTGCAAAACTAATTAGATCCTCTTATCACTTACGTGATAGCAGCTATAAAATTCCCTTCTTTCACATGTCTCTCTCTTTCTCTCTCTCTCACCCTTTCTTTCCCTCCCTCTCTCTCTCACCCTCCCTCTCTCTTTCTTTCCCTCCCTCTCCCTCTCTCTCTTTCCCTCCCTCTCACTCTGTCTCTCTCACTGTCTCTTTCGTTCCCTCCCTCTCTTTCTTTCCCTCCCTCTCTCTCACCCTCTCTCTCTTTCCCTCCCTCTCACTCTGTCTCTCTCACTAACTCTCTCACTCTGTCTCTTTCCCTCCCTCCCTCTCTTTCTTTCCCTCCCTCTCACTCTTTCTTTCCCTCCCTCTCACTCTTTCCCTCCCTCACTCTTTCTTTCCCTCCCTCTCACTCTTTCTTTCCCTCCCTCTCACTCTTTCTTTCCCTCCCTCTCACTCTCTCTCTCACTAACTCTCTCACTCTGTCTCTTTCGTTCCCTCCCTCTCTCTTTCTTTCCCTCCCTCTCTCTTTCCCTCACTCACTCACTCTCACTCTCTCATACACATACACACACACACACACACACACACACACACACACACACACACTTTTCCTTCTCTCAGTCACTCAAAAAAAAAAATCAGATTGTATAGAAGTCCTCTTTCCTAAAGACATCCGTTTTGGAAAACTTAATGTTTGTGGCTTTACCTCTAACTCTTCCACAGCTCTGACACTGGAGACTCCTTCCATGAATAAAGTTGGTTTTGGTGCAGACTTTTAAAAATCTGTTGCAGCATTGTTTTTTTTTTTACATGAATTAGTGAAATTTTATGTACAGGATTCAAGATTCTTCATTTAAACTCCATCCAGTGAAGACATGTGTAATTACTGTGTATGTCAGCTGTACTCATGCTCAACACACGTGAATCGGACAGGGTTTTGGCTGAACGTGGGTTGTGATGTCGCACAACTCATCTTGGCCCAAATCTGTGGAAAATCTTTGGTCATTTTGAGGCACTCCTCTTAATATCATGTGATCATGATTTTGTGTTCGTTTCTCCAGCTGGATTACGCAATTTTGTAACATAACAGCATTTTCTTTCTGAAACTTTATTAGATATTTCTTCATGTAGACTGTTGCGGCAGGAAAAAAATAACATATTAGAATAAGCGCATTTATATTTTTTAATATTATTCAGCTTTAATTTACCTTGCAGTTTAAGCGTAATAAGCTAAGAGGATCTTGTGTCTGCTTTTCCACCTTTTAGAAACCTAAAGCATGAGTCACTGTGTCAATATCACTCTTTCTTTTGATATTAATACAGGAAAAAATTAGGGCTTATTTTATTAAGGAAATTGTGTCTGGATTGGTTTGTGTTTGATGTTTAATTGAAATGAATCTCTCCTGTGTGGCTGTGGTATCAACAAAACTGCACTCTCACAGCTGCACCAAAACCTGCTTTTGTTTCTATATAAAAGATTTCATATATGCTATTGTAAAAGAGAATAAAAAGAAAGGAAACAAAATCACATACTTTTACCCTCATCGAGAAATCCACCCTGATACCTAACCCTAACCCCTAACCCGATACTTACTTTACCCTGCTCAACTGGTGCAACTGGAAGTGCCTCTGCCTCTCATACCAGCAAACCTTGCTTAGCCACAGTGCTTGGTGTTTGAGTTCTTGAATCTGACTGGTCAGAAATTTGACCGATCAAGGCAAATCACCGGACTATATAAATGTGCACGTTCTATCGCTTTACGTTTCTATAGTAACAGCTCATTCACAGAGATGTGTATGGTGGGCGCTTCCCATAACTTACAACTAATAATAATAATAATAAACAGATAAAAATGCGCTGTTATTTAATAAAGAATACACATAATCAAGGATATGTCATTTATTGATGGAGTCTCCAGTATCACTGCTTTAACAGCGATTTTTTTAAGAGATGTTTGTGTTTTGCTGTTTCTGGTTTCTGGCTTATGTTTTATGTTTATAGCCTGTTTGTTTTTGGGGGGTTTTTCCCCCCATATTAACTTCTAGAGAGAGGAAAAAGAAGGGCCGCTGAGAGAATCACTGTTTCTACCTGCTATAACATAAATAACAATAAGTATGTGTTCCACAGAAATTCCATAACATTAAACGTAACTATAAATGAATAAAAATTATGATTGGCTAGAAATCCTTGCCGAATTGCTATGGTGTATGAGGAATAAACCTCAGGAATGCTGATACAGGAAAACATGGTGAAAGTAATGCTACGTCATCCTGTTGTTGACTGTTTTTCCATAACGATGTATTTTTTTTTTTTTTTTGACAGAACATTTGCTTGGCTTGTGTGCGAGATCATCACTTTTAGCTGACATTCTGTTTTCGGAATTTTTACCTCCTTAAAATTGGAAGGAGGACATTTTTGAGGGTCATCAGTCACTTGAGTTTAAGTTCCCACCGTACCTCCAATTAAATCACACGAAAGCCATGATGAGATAAGTAGTGTGAAGAAAGACGTTCATAAATGTATAAGGAGAGAGAGAGTTAATGCTTCCACTCGTACTTAGTGAGAGAGCGATAATTGCCGTAATAACGGACTGAACTCCCGGTGGGAGGCTTCACCCCTGCACTCTGTAAACAGTGCCTCAGCAGGAAGAGTCGTTTGGGGGCATTTCTGTTCCGGTGTCAGTGAAAGTCAATGCATGTACAATTGACTACAAAACTACTTTCCCTTTTATTTCAGGAACATCATGCTGCAGTGATATCCCCCCTGCCGTGCCGGGGATTCTGCCATCCCACGGTGACTGAGGGGCAAACTGCACTTATGTGCTGCATTACTGCTTCCCTAAATACCCTAGCAGCACTTTTCCACTGAACACTGGAAGCAGTCTATCTCCAACGGTGACTAGTGGATGTGTTTTGTTTCATGAGCTGATTTGAGATGCATGACACTGCTATGTGTTTTCCTCACTGGGTTTTTTTGCGTGTGCTTTTTTTTGGCTTGCACTCATGCAGAAGTATGCCAATGCTTTCATTATTAATGAAAATACAATAAAGCACTTGATAGTAGCACATGCACAAAAAAATAAATAAATAAATAAAATTAAAAAAAGATTTATATATATATATATATATATATATATATATGCGTGCCAATCTTTGGTGAAAATGCCACAACTTTTTCACATGTGCCAAAATATAACACACATTAGAGCTGTATTAGGGCTTATTGGCATTGGCCCTTAGATTTGTCTGTCTTGGGGATTGGTGTCACTAAATTAAAAAAAAATTAAAAAATAACATTCATATTAACCTTTCTTATGCACGAGGTTTGACAAGAAGTAGTGCCTTCTTTTATAAAATATATTTTAGATTTTATATAGAGCCTTTCATAACAATGGACTACTTCCAATTAGTAGAACTAAATGGATTTTTGGGGAGTTTTACCATGAACTTGACTGTGGCGTTTTGAAAAAGGTTAAGGAACTGAACTACTGAAGAAGGCAGTAAAGAAGTGACTACAGCCAGAGACAATCAGGACATCTGTACTATTATTAGCTCTGCCCGTATGCCCTGGCTCGCTCCCATGGTAAAGCCGGGTGGTACAAACAGCGATATGAGGTTATTCTGGGTAAATCTGTGTAGCTGGTTATTGCTACAGTGTTTGGAGTGAAAGTGCTGGAAGAGTGTGGAAGAGAGGCAGCAACAGCAGCACAGTAGCAGTATCATGTGAAGGCCTGGTTTTCCTCCTACACTCAGAGAAATACACTTTCTCCCAGAGTTTATGAGAGAAGAGGAGCAGAGGACTGAGGCTTCCCGCTGGGGCTGACAAACTGCTGTGGAACTTCGACGCTGCCCTGCTGTCAGCTAAAAGAGTGATTTTTTATTTATTTTTTTCCCCTCAATTATTTATTTATTTTTTTAGTTGTGAAAGGCCATGATTTTCTGGGAAGGGGAATGGAAGAGAACAGTCAAGACCTTCCTTATATGTACTTGCATGTGTGTGTGTGTGTGTGTGTGTGTGTGTGTGAGTGTGAGAGAGAGAGAGAGAGAGAGAGAGAGAGAGAGAGAGAGAGAAACAGTACATTTCAATTGTCAAACTCACACTCTTTATAAAAAAATAAATAAATAAATAGAAAAAGAAGGAAGAAATGGATATAATAAAATGATGCCATCCACACACAGTGACTAAAACAAACATTAATTGTGCTGGAATACACTCACATGACACTGATTTCACTCCAAAGTTAAACTGTCTGAACAAATACCAATGTCATTTATTATTATTATTATTATTATTATTATTATTATTATTATTTTTACATACTGCAAACTGCATACTATATACCACACAGATCATTCCTATTTCCTAAAATCCTAATTTCCCTTTGCTTTTTGTCTGCTTGAAGCACATTTATTTTTTGGCCAAAGGACCTTTACAAAGATGAGAAAGCCATTTACGACATGCTTTATCATTTTTAAAATGACTTTTTTAACTGGGTATAATTAACAAACTGTGTGTCCTCAGAGAGATCACATGCAAGTGCTTAATTTTTTAACAGGCCATTAACTTTAACTTAATTTCTTTGGCTGAATGTCAAATGTTGTTTGATTGGGTATAGAGTGCACTACATAGGTGCTATAATACTGTTATGTTATATGAAGTGTAGTGAGATTATGTAGTGAGAGACAAAGACAATTTCATTTTTGGGTAAAAAGGTTAAAACTGGTAGATTTGTAAGGAATCCCAGATCGAATGAGAAATGTAAATACTAGCTAAATATTAATGAAGGATGCATATGGGGCTAATGTTCATTTTCTCTGTGGTGGTATAAAATTATAGCATCATTAATATTTTGTCATTTTTAGGGATTCAGACAGCCTGACTCTGGAGTGATGGTTAAACAGGCATGCTCTGTAGTAGGGAATGATGGAGAGAAGGTCCGAGAGGTGGCGTTACCTGTCTGTATGTGTCCTGGTGATGCTCGTCGTTGCGGGAGTCATAATACTGCTCGATGAAACCGAAGTACTCCTGCCTTTTTCTTTGCAGCGTGCTGGCTCTGCGCTCGGCATTGGCAGGCAGGTAACCCTAAGAACAGCAATACACACAGATGCGCACACACACACACACACACACACACACACAAAAACAGCCCATTATGGAAGGCCAGTTGAAGCGTCTTTTCCAATCAATCCACTATCAAACCATATTAGCCCCCTTGAAATTTCTGCTGCCTGTGCACTGCACCCGTGTGTGAGCAAGGTCATCACCCTCTTTCATTCCAGTGCTGCAGTTTTCAACACACACTGGTTTATTGGTTGTGCTGCACTAAGAACGGCACTGGTGCCAGATTCAGATCCAGGTTGACTTAAGTGAAAGCACCAGTAAGCAGCACTGGACTATTACAGCTGCATAGATGATGTAACAGACATTAAAGAACTCTAGATGTGTGCATTTCACCGTCCAATACAAGTCTTAACTAAAGTGGACGGTCTTTGCCGGGACTGACACACACAGACCATCCCTGCTTCATTAAGACTGACAGGCATATAGGCCATGTGCTCACTGAGAGAGACGCACAGCTCACACCTCCTTCCTGAGAACTAACAGGCAAGCAGTCATAAAGGCCACACTGAAACTGACCAACACAGAGGCCATGTCTCTCCCACTGGAACTAACTGACACAGTAGCAATGTGTACTTCACCTGAACTGACAGCTAAAAAGTCCAGCCTTCCTTTACTATGCCCTACAGGCACAGAAGCCACACCTTATTTACTGGGATTGACCAGTACAAAGGCCACAGCTCAATTACTGGGACTGACCAGTATAGAGGCTACACCTCATTTACTGGGACTGACCAGCACAGAGGCCACACCACATTTACTGGGACTGACCAGCACAGAGGCCACACCACACTTACTGGGACTGACCAGTACAGAGGCCACACCACACTTACTGGGACTGACCAGTACAGAGGCCACACCACACTTACTGGGACTGACCAGCACAGAGGCCACACCACACTTACTGGGACTGACCAGTACAGAGGCCACACCACATTTACTGGGACTGACCAGCACAGAGGCCACACCACACTTACTGGGACTGACCAGTACAGAGGCCACACCACATTTACTGGGACTGACCAGTACAGAGGCCACACCACATTTACTGGGATTGACCAGTACAGAGGCCACACCACATTTACTGGGACTGACTAGTAGAGAAGCCACACCACTTTTACTGGGACTGACCAGTAAGACACCTCACTTTATTTACTCAAATTGACCAGCACAGAGACCACGGCTTCTTCCTGGGGACTGACCAGGACAGAGGCCATACCTCATCCCTGTTGGGAGACAAGGACAGAGACCACACCACCTTCCTGGGGACTGACAAGGACAGAGACCACACCACCTTCCTGGGGACTGACTAGCGCAGAGGCCACACCTCTTCCTAGGGACTGACAGGCACAGAGGCTCAAATTGACCAGCGCAGAGGCCACAGCTTCTTCTTGGGAACTGACAAGGACAGAGACCACACCACCCTCCTGGGACTGACCAGCACAGAGGCCACACTGCACTTACAAGGACTGACGTGCAAAGAAGCCACACCCCCTTTGCTAGCAGTGACATGCACATAGGCCCTTCTCCTTCACCTAAGACTGACAGACACAGCAAACATTACTGATACAGCAATACCCATTTACTCACATCAGTTCCACAATATCTGTCCAGTGCACACTCACCTGAGATAAAGGAAACACTGTGGAAATATTGAGACCGCCAATTAGTCTTTGCGCCAGAAAAAATATGGCTGTAGTTCAGTCATTTCAGTAAAGTAAGACATGAATAAATGAATTCTTAGTGTTCCTATGTTCAGTTCGCTGATTAGCCAGTCACTATCAGTCACCAGTAAAGAGGAAGAAATCGCCGCCTTTCGTATTCCACAGCGAGAGAGAGAAAGCATGCAGCAGATGTCTGTGCCCGAAAAAGAAAGTCTCCTGATAAAGTAATTGATTGCATGGAAATCTAGAGCCGTGGAAATCCATTTATCACAGGAGACACTATCCCACGCGGCCATTTTTTACCCCCCACCACCCAGACAAGTTCTGCACCAAGATGTATGCGTGCCAAGTGGCAGTGTTCATGCCAGGGCTATGGGTCATTAGCATATGTACATGTAATTAAGCCTAATTGATAACGCATATTTTCGAGGATTTGGAGCTTTCAATGGGCTCACATAGCGAGGAAGAATGAGCTGCTGATCACCAGGAACATTAAAGGCTCTGAGTCAGGAGGGAGAATTTTAAGGTGAATGCAGAGAATGGAGACAGATATTAATTGGCATGTTTTAAAGAGAGAGCATACAGGGAGCTGGAATAAGAAAGAATACTGCCAAGGGACAATCATCACGCAACCCTGATTTAGCACACCTCACTCTTAAAATAAAAAATAAAGTATTAAGGGAACTGTTTCAAAAAGATCTTTTATGTATTGTGGTGCAGAGCTACAATGGAATAATTTTAATATCTGAATAGACAGAGATGTTTTATATTGTTCTATCTGCATGCATAATGTACATACTTTTCATCTGTTCGCTATTTGGTTAGATTTGGTATGGTTTGGTTAGATTTGGTTGAAAATGGAAAAAAAAAATAATAAATAAACCTTGCCATAGATAATTCCATAAATAACCGGTTTCAAATGTTTTGTATATTCAGAGTTTAACATCTGTCTTTGATTGTAAGCTCAATTTACAAGGACACATCACATTTCTATACTTCTATCCTATGGCTCACTTTTACTATAAATATATGAATAAATAAAAAACATAAAGCCGTGGATGAAACACTATACGCTATGAAAGCATGCTACATGCCGGTCTTTTTTATATCCATCTCTGTCAGTGTGGCTGAATAATTACAAATCACAGAGCTGACCTCTCATTTGTTCAATCAGGGATTTTTGTAAATGACAGTGATACATCACGTTTATTTATCTCTTGAGATTTTAGGATACAGTATGTGAATGACTGGTCTTGCATTTTCTGGTCAATTTAAAAAGAACAACATTAAACTGAACTATATAAATATATATATTTCTACACACATTGTCTATTTGTGCATCCTGAAATCTGGGTTAATGTAATCTTGTACATGTGCACAATGTATAGAGTGATGATTATTGTTGTAATATCAGCCGTTCACTGATCCCTGCAATCTCTAACCTTCTTCATGCTTTCCTAGGAGTGTTTTGATAGCTCTGGATTCTGGCATTACGACTGCAAATGTGAATATTTTATTAGACGATTATTATCATGTAAATAATAGATCTAGAGTCTTAGCTGTGGCTTATAAATAAGGTCTGTAATTATAACATCATTTGGCATGAGGAGAGAGCGGGGCACAACCAAACACTTTCTCTAGTTTGTGGAAAAGTACTTTTTTTTCTTCCACATTGTTTTTACATATGTCTGGTCTAAATATGTGGCCTTGTTTTATTAATAATGCAAATCATTTTTTTATTATTATTATTTAACTGGATAGAAGGGAAATGAAATATTAGAAACACATGTGAGAGTGACGTTGTAACAAGACCATATGACCGTTTAAAATCCCCCTCTAGCAATTTTAATAGAAGTAAATTAAATTAAAAAATATATTATTTTCGAATAAAATTAGATAATAATAATAATAATAATAATTACATAATAATAATTAAATAATAGTAATTACTACTACTACTACTACAAAATTAATTATTAAATAAAAATAGAATTTGGAATAAATAAGCAATAAAACAAACAAACAGAACAAATTATGGTACTAGGCAAGTAAAAATATTAATTAATTATTGAATAAATTATTTTAATAAAATCTTATAAACAATAACATGAAGAAAACTTTATTTATTTTTTATTTATTTATGTTTACTTATCAGTCTGTGTAGGCAATCTATGAATTATTTTAGGCAGACATGATCCTTTCACTGCTTTACCCTCCTCCTTTGGACACAAGCCATGGCAGATGCTGTCTAACGGTAAATACCTTGAGGCAAAGTACCTTCTGATCTTCTCTGAGAACTTGCTGATGGCAGGAATAACTAACAGAGTGATTCTCCATCACACCCGCCTCCTCATTTTTTTGTTCAGTGTGATAAATCTATGGAGTGTCACATGACAGCTATGGATATCTCCAAGTCACGCCTCTTATTGACTTTTACCCCTCGTTACTCTGTGTCCTGCCATTCACAAAGCAGCAGCTGGTTACACCCCTGACTGGTTTTCTTGGATTTTCCTATTTGTCATGCTGCATTAAATGAAATGATAAACAGGACTGGTGTGAACAGTGTGAATCTAGTGGGAAACGTTGTAATGCAGTGTTACAACATGCCCCCTGTGCACAACTGAGATTCGGACCTCTGACCGCTCAGTTCTGTAGGCTATATGAGCACCCAGAGACGACGCAGAACTAGAACAGAGACATTTCAGATTAAAACAATTCTAAATATGCCTCATTTTAAATTAACACTAAACAGCTAAAAATTAATGTCTGATAAAATTTTACTTACGCTATGGTAAAATGATCTTCACTTAATATCTTACTTTTTTTTTCTTTTTTTTTTTAATTTTGGTGTGATTTTTTTTTTACACAGTGTCTGCATGGCAACTAGTAAAGACAGGAAGTTTTGTCAAATCAGTGAACATGAAAAGCACTAAATAAAATCTTTTTTTTTTTTTCCTAATAATGCAACATTATATGGAACAACTTTTAACACTCAAGTTGCTAAGTCAGGGGTGGTTCAAGTGGTCAAGGCTCTGGGTCAAGCCCAGTACTGCCAAGCTGCCACTGTTGGGTAATTGAGCAATTTACCCTCTCTGTATCATAGCTGACCCTGCACTCTGCACTCTGACCCCAACTTCCTCAGCTGGAATATGCAAAGAAAAGACTTCCACTGTGCTATAATGTATGTGTGGTGATAATAATGAAGGCTTCTTCTGTTACTCTTCATTAAGAACTTTCTCCTCTAGAACTAATCTAATATTCGTTCCCTGCTACAATAACAACCGATTTAAATTACAAATGAGAAATTGGTCTAAAGAACATCAGCACATAGTTAAAATGAACCAGCATTAACTTATCCGATTGTATTAGAAAATAAAAATGCTGCGTGTATTTAACATACTCTTATATAAACTCTATAACTCCTCCCCTTTCAGTAGGGAGCAGAGCTGACCCAGTGAACACTGACAGTATCACAATTCCACAATAATTACAATGTACGTTAATATAATACCATGTGCAATATCATAGCATCATACAATATGCAATATCATATGATGTGCAATAGCACAGACTGCACTGGTCATGCTTTTCTGAATGAAACCATCAGTTTTTAGGTGCTACTTTTTTTTTTTTCATTGCCACAATCATTGACCGTTCTGTCTGGGATATGGGATTTCCTTCATGAGGTTTCAGCTGTGTAAGGACAAAATCAGCATGATATGCACTTGTGTTTGCAATGGGTCAAGCTTTTAAGGGTTACCAGAACACTTAGTTCACATGAACTCAGTGTGAATTGACATTAAACCTTTTTCTTTACACACACACACCCAAAATTCTGTCGGACAGCAAGAAGTCTACAAGTTGCAAGTGAAATCAATCGTTCTGTTTCCGTCTTCTTTAAAAGAAGCACGAGGTCGGGGCCGAAAACCCCGACGTTTTGTACGATGTGTGGTGCGAGAGTAGGAGCGGTGCTGCTGCCCTCAACAGCTTCACTACTGTATAACATTCCATGCAGAAACAGATGCCTATGGGCTTTAACATCACAACACGTTTCTGTTAATTATTCATGTTGATCATTTCTCTAAATCAGCATGATAAATGATGTCAGCTAATCACTTCAGTCCTGATTCAGGCATGATTTCTACTCCAAAATTGCATGACTTTTGTTTTAAAGTACTGTAAGGTGTACCGTTACCCCAAACTTGTAGCAATAAAATTGCTCTGTGATATTTTGGACCATATCATATCGAGTGAACTGTGATTCCTCGACTCCTCCAATACAATCCATTTCCTCAAAACCGCCTTATATCCTTTTTGTGCAGGAGAAAAATCAATACAATAATAACACCTTGCTAGCAGAAACACACACACACACAAACGCACAGACACATACATACATTCATACATGTTCACACACGCACAGACACACACACGGACATGGACACACAAGCACGCACACACACATGCACGTGCACACACACATACATGGACACGGAGACACAAGCATACACACGCACACAGACATGTAGAAGGCACGGACACACAAGCACGCCACACACATGCACACACACGTGTACATATACACACACACAAGTGCACGCACAGACACGGACACAGACACACATGGACACATAAGCATACACACACACACGGACACACAAACACATGCGTGCACACATGGACATGTACAGGGACACACAAGCACACATGCACGTACACAGACACTCAAGCATACACACACGGACACGGACAATGACACTCAAGCACATACACACACATGCACACACACATGCACACACACGTGTACACGGACACGCGTGCGCACACACACACACACACACATTGAGGTTAAGTATGTGGAGAAGGAAAGTGCAGCTTGCACTGCTCAGACCAGGTGCAGTGGCACAGCAACAACAGGCAGGTAATAAATGCAGCGTGTCCGTGGAGAGACAGGGAGAGGACACACTACACGTTTCCCAGCATGCCCGGCGAGCGGCGGGAGGCCTTCATGCTCCAGTGTAATGCACAGAGTCCCAGGCCGGGCTAGGGCTCTGCATCAGGCTCCTCTCCCAGCTGCTCGCCGAGCACGGGCCATTAGTCAGAGGTGTCCAGGCCACATTAGCGAAATGGAAAACACTATTTAATCACCTGCGCATGTTTGTCCCTTTATTTATTAAAGCACAGCATGCTAGCTGCTCCAGGTCTACAGCCAAATGACTGTGGAACTTGTGTGTAAAGTGGAGCGACTACAAGACTG
>JAUCMX010000018.1:14514716-14539716 GCA_033459395.1 Hemibagrus guttatus
AGCACAGATCGATGTGATTTGATTGAGTAGGAGTACAGCCTTGGGTTCTAGTCAAAATGACAGATGAGCTCGCCATAGGCAAATGAAGGTCAGACAGGTGAATTGGATGTTTGTGCGCAAGTGTGTGTGTGTGTGTATTCAGAGACCACACACTGACACAAGATCACGGCCAGAATATCAAATCTTTGCTTCATTATAGTTGCAGACTGGCAAGACATCAATCAGTGTGCCACAGCACAGCGCCGCCCGCCTGCCACATGAGAAGCCTCCTGGCATGAGGCAGAATCGACACGCAGCCCTCATCACGTCGGCCATATCCTGCGGGACTCTTTACACCAATTATAGCAAAGACACTGTACACTCAACAGCTTTACCTTTGCTTCCACACCACAGCATGCAGAGATTTATTTATTTTTTTACTACACTTGAAGCAAATAATTGCTTTTTATTACACAATTTCTTGAAAAGGCGCTCGACTAAGAAGACTTGATTCCTGACCTCTTCCTCGCAGATGGAACCGCTAACTAAAGACTGTACGCTTCAGACAGAACATTGCGTTACTTCACCTTGATTACGTTCATGCTGTCCTTTTTCCTTCTTTTCATTTTGAGCTCATGAGACGGCTCTGAATGAAAAATCAGCATGAATACAGCAGAATTAAAGAGCAAATGAATGGAGGCCAGGCTGAATTCCTGGACGAGCGTGATGGATAAACGGTCACACTGCAAGTGAAAACAAATCTCAAATCCGATTGGCTAGGTGGTGTCGATTACATATCTACAACAGCAGTTCTGACATTGGCAGCTTTATATCTGAAAGCTTTTTGCAAGGATGACTGTTTACAGCTGCTATAATGTAAGCGATAACTTGTTCACACCATGAAATATAACTATAAATGGACAAAACATACAAGGTGATATTCTTTAATATATAAAAAATGCCTACCATTGGCGATCTGCTATGGTATAGACCCTTTTTCTGTTAGTAAACATTGTGACAAATTGTGGGCGGAGCTTAAGTGGAGGCAGAAAGATTTCCCTGACCGCTTTACAAGCAGTAAGTTTTGTTAGTTTGTTTTTAAACAGTGACTGGTCAAAGTCCTAATTTATCTGACAATGTTAGGTCACTCACTGTCCAGGACCGTGAATGTTACTTGGAAAAAATGAAAAACTTGACCTCTGGTTGAGTGACCTGACATCTACACCTATCTGATAGAAAAACTGTAGAAAGGGATATGACACAAACAGTTTCCTTTGTTTAGTCTCCGGTCGTTAGCTACCAGTTAGTTAACTTACACGCTAAAAAGTTAGCGTTACATAAGAAATCATTTAACTTCAGGTGGACATGCATAAGAAATATTTAGACACGTAACCAAACCATAAACCATACCAACGGATATCAATAATTTCTTTAACCTTATCTGATATTAAGTGTGTGCTACAAACGTGAGCATTTTTGATGATACTTTCTGTCCAGTCTGCCTCTTTTATTGAGTTTAACCACAGCTGTTGTTGTTTTTTTTGTCCGGCAGTAGCAGCAGGTATGCAATAAAACTTCAAATTAGAGCCTGTACTCGGTCGATTCTGTCCCCCAACAACACGACGAGATGACATTTGTGTTCCTTGTGTAGCCGACTCTGTACTGGTTTGTATTGGCCGCCTCCAGTTTTTCCTTTGTTTTGCCTCCAGCTAGCGCTGTGACACAATCGTGACGTCGGCCCAAAATGGGCCTATAAGAGGGATAAAGCACATTGGGATGTGTTGTTACTAGAAAACTTCACGTCATAATTATTTTCTAATGATAGCACATCTTGAAATCTTATACATCAAGTCAGAGTTACAAGCTGCAGGGATAAATATATGGACTTGCATGTGTGGTATAATATGTACAAATTAAACCATCATTTGGGGGGAAAGCAAGCAAAACATGCACAGTGAAGCTCCGCCTACATCATAATATTGTGATATCAAAAAAATGATAATTTTGTCATCTTTTTTTTATTTAAGGTTTATCCCACTGTGTGTCGAGTCATGTATTGGTGGTTCTCACTTGCAGCTCTCTAGACTAATCCCAGTAAGTTTCTCCACACACACACACACACACACACACACACACGCAGCAGAAAGATCAAGGACGAGCACAAATCCACCATGGCTACACCCTTTAAAGGTCAGAGACTGAGGCAGTCAGACAGCTCAAGATCTTAAAAGAAAATTTCTCTCTTTTCACTTTAATTTAGAATGTTAAAGCTTGACGCGTCATTCGGATACATGCAAGAGAATTTCAGTTCAGGAAAAGCTGCAGGATTTTAGAAATAATAGAAAATCACATTTTTATTAGTTTTAGTAGAGCCGTGTTTATTTAGCTTAACACTTTGGAGTAATATCATCTTCTTCTTCTTCTTTCGGCTTTTCCCTTCAGGGGTCGCCACAGCGAATCATCTCTCTCCACCTATCCCTATCTTCTGCATCTTCAACAATTGCAACTTTGGAGTAACGTAATCACAGCAAATGTTGATCAGAAAACAAAAAGGATCAGATAAAAGGACACCTCTCACTGCAAGGCTATGTTCCTTTAATTATACAGCCGAAATCTCTGACTCAAAGTATCACTGGTGACCTAACCTGAGCAGTTCAAGCCTAACTGATGTTTTTCCTGTTGCAGATTCCTAGTAGCCCAACACGATGTGCTCTTCTGCTGTCGTAGCTCATCCTCCTCGACATGTTGTGCATGCAGTAGGGGAAGTATTCGATTCCAAAATCCACTAAAGCTGCCACTGCTGGACCCTTGAGCAAGGCCCTTAACCCTCAACTGCTCAGTTGTTTAAAATAAGATAAATGTAAGTTGCTCTGGATAAGTGTGTCTGCTAAATGCCGGAAATGTAAATGTAAAGCGATGCTTTTCAGCTTGCTGTGGTTGTAAATAATGCTGTAGGCGTTCTGTCAGCACTAATGAGTCTGGTCATCTCTGACCTCTGTCATCAACAGAACTGCCACTCACTGGATGCTCCCCATACACACACACACACACCATTCTGCAGATCAGCAGAATCCCAGAATAGTCAAAGTAGCCAGTTTGGCACCAACAGCCATGACACATGAGATCCCATTCTTCTCCCTGTTCTGATGTTCGGTGTGAAGCTTTTGACTTGCTGTGACTGCACTGCTGCCACATGATTGGCTAATTATATGTTTGCATATATGAGCAGGAGTGTTTCTATTAAGATATAGTCAGGGTTGGGGAGTAACTAGTTACATGTAACGGCGTTACGTAATTTAATTACAAAATAAATGTAACAATAATTCGTTACAGTTACTGAGAAAAAATGTGTAATTAAATTCCAGTTACTTATGAAAATGTTAAAGATTACAAATAGGGTTACATCTGAATATGTCCTTTAAAAAACTAGGATATGTTGAATAATATTAATGTGTTGCTAGAATTGGTTAAAGCGGTGCTATTCTGAGGCTTTTGATTGGTTCTCTGGTTTGAATTCGCAGCACCAAGTCTGCTAATTACATTCATCCACATTACCGCTGAAAACTTTAGGCTACTACAACCTGCCTGAGATCTGCCACCATGACGAGTGATAATGCATTTCAGTGCTGGACATAATAATTAAAAAATAATTTCATCCTGAAATCCGATAAGGGCGCACATCTAACAGTTCAGTGCACAATTAGCTTGCCAGCTGTTAAAATGCTTCAATGTCGAACCTGAGGAAACATCTGCAGGTATGTAACCTAGCCTTTCTTTATTTTATAAAAGCATATATTTTTTGTCATTATGTGAGTGTACAGAAATAAAAACAGACCCTTTAGTTTGGAATGATACATTCCTGGTTTCTGGATAATAAAAAGTGACGGAGTGGTCAGTCGAGTTACTGTAGCTGCTATGTGGAAAAAATCCACCAAAACACAGCAGCGTGTTCATCAACCCCATAGTGTATTCAAGACCTGTATTCAAAACATTCACAACAAATGAGCTAGTCTGCTAGCTATTAGCACAAATTAGCTAGTCTGCTAGCTACCTTTACCAGGCACACTTCTATTTATCAACCCTTTGACAGAAAATATATAGCTCACATTTTTCCTCCTTGAAAATGTGTTGGTAATGTCAGATCTAATATAGCCTAGTTATTTTAGCATTGTAGCATACGTTATGATGACTCACAAAGTCGTCGAGTTGTGAAATTCACACGCGCGCACACACACACACACACACACACAGATTTAATTAATTTATTTCCCTAATTGCATTAACGGCTATGAGACACCAGTGTTTTTCTTTTATTAACTGTTTTAATAACTGGTTTATTGCCTATTTGGGTTTATTTATGTTTTCAAGGCATTGTTACTTGCCAGTGTGTCCTGTCATAGCTAAGCAAAGATTTGATTCCTAAAACAGTATTAAACAATTTGTGTTATGAAGTCTGGTGTGTTGTGGTGGCTGTGCTTACAATGAAATGAATATAATCTTAATTCAAGTGATGAAAGATTTAGAAACTCTAACAGTAAACAGTGTTGAGTACTACTGTAAGGTTAACCCTGCCTGCTATAAATGTTTGGAAATGATTTAGTTGAAAATATCCATTAGAAACTTAAAAGTAATCAAAAAGTAATACATACTCTAATATACAATATTAGAAATATTTATTCTATAGCCAATACACTGCATATAGTGTATTGGCTATAGAATTGTGTACAATTTGCTCATTTTACAGCTTGACACACGTTTCCACCTCCCCTAATTTTGCTTCAACGTGTAATAATTTCTACTCCATTTCTGATGTATCCTTCTCTCTTCCTGCACAAATGTCAAATTTGCATGCAGTGCCACTATATAGATCTGTTCCATTCTGTAAGCACATCAACCAAATTAATTGCTATCAAACAGCCTGAAACGAAACGTGAGGAAACATCAAACGCTGCTAATTAACTTTGTGTCTTGTAAAGCTAAACACACGAGTGAGCCAGCGCACCTGCGCAGCTATGCCACGGCGACGGCGACGCTTTCCTTGTAAAAACGTGTGTGAAAACAAAATAAATGTCTATATCTGAAAAGTGGCTCGCTGAGCGTTTGAAGATGTTTGAAGACGTGTGTTAGTGAGTGTCATGATGGTGAGGTAAAGCAGACAGAACTGGTTTACTCACTGAGAGGAGCTTCCACGTGATGGGACGCACTTGCCGTGGAATTCCTGACCAGCTCAACTTCCGCAGCTCTTCTGTAAGTGGAGGGAAAGAAAAGAAGAAAGAAACACATGGATCATATCAATGGTGAGAACTCCACAGAGGCTTTTTCAATAATTGAGGCATAAATGTGCAAAAAGTGAGAAATGGTAATGCTCAGCTCCTCCCTTTATACCGCTCACATGCATTTGTGTTCATCTGACTTCATCATGAATGACCAGCACAACATGACACCATAATTTTTTATTATTATTATTTTAGTGCTATTATGCACGGTACATCATGTCACCTCTTCTGTGTCCCATAACATTCCCCTGCCACTCATGCTACACACGTGTTGTGGAAACCGAATGATGTCATCATCGGCTAAACACACTCGCCGGTCACATTGTGGACCTGAGCGTTCACATTCGCAGGAATCGTGGCCCATTTCCAGTTGAACCAAACCCATAGCACCTCGTACAGTCTCGGGTTCGATACCAGCGTGTTCTTCCTGTTCCACATGACAGCTTTTGCAATACCAATTCTTCATGCGAACGCTGTTCTGTTTCAGACTAATGTGAAAGCCTTCATATTTGTTCCCTTAACAAGCTTTCAATGTTAACAAGCATTCAGTGGAGTGCACAGGCGTCATTTGAGAATTTCCTAAAACCAGCACACTGAATTTATCTGCTTAACTAATGCACATAAAAGTTGAAAAAACTTTATGATGTTGCATCAATGTTCAGTTGTCTCACACTTCCTGTCAGAAAAAAATAACCAATCAGCAGTCACTCGGTCACGTGCCAGCATGAACACAGAGAATACACAATCCCAACTTTACACAAGCTTTCTGAACGCATTTCTAATCGCACAAAGCCGAGCTCAAAGCAGCGACGCTCTGGACGCGGAGAGATGCGAAACTGCACATGAAGACTTCCTCAAAGCCTCATTATAAACTGACACTGTGCTTAAATGCACTTCAACAGCAAAATCAAACACAATTTTACATTTAAGCCTCAATCAAACAAAGCTTTCAACCAAATTATTCCCATAAATTAGCTAATCAACAAAGCCTGCACACATTCCAACTGTGTTTCAAACAGCAGGAACGCAGCCACACACTACAATACACACACTAGATAATGCTAACAAGATGACAGACCAAAAAAAAAAAAACCTCTGTTCATGAGAAGCGCACACTGATTATTATCGTTTTATTTTTTAACTGAGAAAGCGAGGGTTTCATTTATTCATTCATTTCTAGTTTCAATTTACACTGTGAGCCTCATCAAGCTCCGAAAATATTACCGGTGCGTCCTGGCCGAGCGTTACGCTCGAACCCGCAGGCCTGGAGCTCGGCGCTCCGTATTTGTGTGTTGCATCCTCTCGTTCGTGCTCAAGAGCAGAAGAAATCATTTAGTCTTAAACGACGACGCGAGGAGAAACGGCTCTCCTGCTTTAGAAATAAACACATCCTGTCTGCAGTAAGCTGATGAGAAATGGTACAAAGATACAGCTCCCTGATTATCTACAGAATATACAATCCCACAAAGTGGAATTAAGCAGCATCTGAGAAAAATTTTGTTTTTAATTCTTAACAGTATACCTGATAAACTATTGGCTAAACTATTTTTTTCATCCAGCTTCATACTGAAAGTTTCTCTCAGGAGGCTTTTCTTAAACTTCCCTTTTCCCCCCAGACATTTGTTTGTCTCCGAGCGCTGACACTGACAACTTCTTCCAAAAATGCTATACAAACATCCACATAGTAACCTTTACAATATCATCATATAACTCTACACTTTTTAAAATTTGTTTCTGTGGACTGTCCACTATACGAGTCGCTACTGTCTTAAGATGAGCTGGTTCATTTACACTGACCAGGCATAACATTATGACCACCTGCCTAATATTGTGTTGGTCCCCCTTTTGCTGCCAAAACAGTCCTGACCCGTCATGCACTGTGTTTTCTGACACCTTGAATTGCGATCTGAGCAACAGTAGCTCGTCTGTTGGATCGGACCACACGGTCCAGCCTTCTCTCCCCAGGTGCATCAATGAGCCTTGGCCGCCCATGACCCTTTTGCCGGTTCACCAGTGTTCATTCCTTGGACCACTTTTGATAGATACTGACCACTGCAGACCGGGAACACCCCACAAGAGCTGCAGTTTTGGAGATGTTCTGATCCAGTCGTCTAGCCATCACAATTTGGTCCTTGTCAAACTCACTCAAATCCTTACGCTTGCCCATTTTTCCTGCTTCTAACACATCAACTTTGAGGACAAAATGTTCACTTGCTGCCTAATATATCCCACCCACTAACAGGTGCCACGATGAGGAGATAATCAGTGTTATTCACTTCACCTCTCAGTGCTCATAACGTTATGCCTGATCAGTGTATACTGTAATGCTGACACTAATGCCAGAGCTGCTGTTACAGAAAACTAAAACTTCTGACCAATCAGATTCGAGCATCAATAGCGCAGTGGTATAAGCAGTTAGTAAAACTTCCAAAAAACATCATTCTAAAATTTTTAATTCTACACGTATAAGAGTCAAAAATGCACACGATGCCATCTTGTCTGTTTAAGAGGAATATTTAGTGACACATTAATGAAACTTGTTTCTTTATAATTAAAAAACAAGTCGTTCATCCGAGTCATAGCTACTGCGTATCTGAGACAACAAAAAAGCTGTGTTTAACACAAACCTACTGATACGGAAAGACGCTGATCCATGTACGTTGATGTGTACCGATCCTGATTCAGTGAACCGTTACAGCTTTTCTTCAACATGGAGAACGATGGTTGTGTGAAGCGCTCTGAAAGCGTAATTCATTTTTGTCATTACGAGCTATTCAAAGTGTGGGTGAGTTAAAGGCCTAATCTCTTCACACAACCTCTGCGCTGGCTCACTGAAAGGAAACCGAATTGCCTTTAACATAGCCGTTGTCGATGAATCTGAAAAAAAGCAGTGGTTTATTAAAACGGATCTTTTCTTTCAAACAGGACGACGCTGAGACCTGATGAGGACAGCGTAGCATCAATCTGTCAATGTTCAGCATAACATCAATCAATCATTTATCACAAGTAACTCCATGGAACATAACTGCACATCATATTACTACATCTTACATCAACATATTTGCATGTGATCCTCTTTTCTATAGAATATACTTATATTTTGTTTTCTTCTTATTTCTAGTCATTCTGTTTTTATACTATTTAATTTATTTATACGTACAGTTTAAGAAGGAGGGGCCAGGTTTTCATTCACTTGAATCTTGAGTCTTAATGAATTTTGTACAAGGTCCAAACTCAAGGATTTGTTCTTTAAAGAATCAAAATCTATGTGTTGGAAAACTTGTGGTGCAAGAGCATGACAATACTATGGGAGGAGCAGTTTTAGTTCAGACAATAGCTAAGCTTTTTTTTAAAAATATATATATTATTTTATATATAAAATAATAAAATATAAAATATTATTTTTAAATAAAAACCATCAGACCCACTGGAAAAGGACAGGATTTTCCTCACCCCACTGAAATGCATTTACAGTGGAACCTCGGCATACAAATTTAATTCGTTCTGGAGTTCTTAAGGCAAAAATATGTATTATGAAACAAACTGTCCGATAAGAAATAATGTAAATGTAGATAATCCGTTCCAGCCGCCCAAAGATATTAGCAATATTACCAATATGAAGCATATGTAAACTGTATGGCTGCTTACAGAGAGCTGACCCATGCCAAGCATTTCATGTCAAGGGTCCTCACAGGAAGTCGTGCCACCAAGCTTAGGCTAAAACCAGAACAGACCACCCACGCCATCAATCTGTCAACTAAAAAATGCACAAAAAATATCACAATTTCACTGACGCAAACGAGTTTTGAACGGCTCCCGGATTTACGCGCGACTTAGCCGGCGTTCGGTTTGTTCTGCCGAAAATGTTTTGTATGCTGATGCAAATTTCTTGCAAAATTTCAATTCTTAAGGCAAAAATTCATAAGGCAAGGCATTTGTATGCCGAGGTTCCACTGTATTTGTCCACCATCACCAAATTTTTTCTGGGAATGTCCTGAACTCTTCCCCTTCTGAACCAGCTTTCTCAAGACACCTTTTATTATTTACTTTAAAAAAAACCTCCTCTTTATATGTGGAGGATCACTAAAACCCTCCACATATACCAAGCAGACATGTAAGAGCCTCATATCTAACTGGATACAAGTACACTAGAGCCATCAACAGCTCGTATACATGGACTAAGATCACTGGCATTAGTGACATGGAGTGCTGCTGATTAAACTGTCGAATCATTTGTTTCTTCTTTCGGATATTCTACTGCATTTTTTTTGCCCACTGCAGTTTCTCTCTTTATGCTTAAACGATTAGGTGAAAAACAGTTCATAAAGTTCATTATTTTTGACACCATAATCTGTTGTGTATTAGAACTAATGCTCACTGGATCGTTATGCTGTTCACATGACATTATTTAGTGTATTAATCCCACACCACACCAAGTCACTAAGATAACATTTCCACCATTCTGCTATCTTCCATGACCATTAACTGAGACGCTGGACCTGCATCACCATGATTTAATGCAGGTGTTCCTATTAAAGTGGCCAGTGAGCATAGAGCTTGACAATGTTCAACATACTGGACAGTACTACAGGGCAGTCTAGTGAAAGATAAAGGAGCATGGTGACATCAGTGTGATTTCATCAGGCAGGTAAACAGCGAGAGGACGAGGTGTGATGGCAGTAAGGAAGTGACACGGTGAAGGCTGCCTTTAATGAGTAGAAGATCTTTATAGGGAAAGCACTCAATTCATTAAACACGGAGCCACTCAAGGGTGCGTCTCCTCGCCTCGCACCTTTGAGCCCTCATTGGCGCTGTCAGACACAGAAATTAGCCAATGAATCTTCTGCCCTGGCGCTTAATTAAACTATCTGTTATATTTCCTCTACGCGACATTAATCTCGCAGTGTGTGAGGGAGGTGGATGGGGGTGGGGGTAAGCAGGTTTGGACGCAAACTCGCACGTTCGCTCTCCCTCTCGCTGTTTCTGTATCTCCTCCAGGAGACGTCGACCTCGAACGTGGCCTCGTCCGCCTGGCTGTGATGGGCGCGACCGAAAAGCATCTGGGTCTGGAGCAAGCACATCTGTCTGGTAGCTACAAACACTACACACTGCTGGGAAGCAGCAGCAGGATGAACCACGTGCCAGCTACAAGCCTTCAACATGCCGTCTGTGTTATTTTTTTCCCTCTACAGCAGTGCGACAGGTGCTTTTTTCCCCACCCGGCAAGTATCCAAGTGCGCATTTGTGACTGATGAACTCTGATGTAAATGTAAAACGATGTCTAAGGCAAATAATAGGCTCTGATTATGCGCTGCATGATCCTGTTCGCTCTGATTTATGTTTTTCACAGCTTAAATTAACGCACAAGACTGCCGTGAGGTTGTCCGTCAAAAATAGAGGGCTTTCATTAGGAGACACGTCTTGAAAAGAGACTGAATGCATCTCATGTGGAAAAGGTCCATGGTGTACGTTTGATTGGTGCATATTAAAGCTGCATTTAAAATGTTCCACTATATCGTTTGTGTTAATGCACCTGAATAAGAAAAAGAAACACAATGTATTTTATCTTTGACAACACCTACCACTAATAGTAATAAGATTAGTAATAATAATAATAATAATAATAATAATAATAATAAATAATTAGTAGTAGAAAAGTTATATTTTTATTTGCTACTACTATTATTATTATTACTATTGTTATTATTAACGTTGTACTTCGGCTGCTTCCTGTTTTAGGCTGATCATCCTATCTTCATATTTAATTTAGGGACAGATTTAACACCAGACACCTTCCTGACATATCCCTCCCATTTTATCCACCAGCAATGAAAGTATCGGTTCCCTGTTCGAGGACGCGATCTTGCCGCTGGCCCACTGGAGAGTATTATTATTATTATTGTTGATAATAATAATAACTTGTAGTAGTCACAGTAGTAATAGCAGAGTTATATTTTCTACCACTACCACTATTAAGAAGAAGAAAAAGAATTAGTTATATTTATCTACAAAAGCAACAACTACTACTAATACTACTACTACTACCATTACTACTAATACTATTACTACTAATACGACTAATACAACTACTATAACTATTACTTCTATTACTACTAATACAACTACTATTACTACTACTACTACTATTACTACAACTACGACTAATACAACTACTATTATTACTAATACTACTACTATTACTACTAACACAACTACTATTACTATTACTACAAATACTACTACTACTACTACAACTACTATTACTACTACTACAACTACTATTACTACTACTACAACTACTATTACTACTAATACCACTACTATTACTAATAATACTACAACTACTATTACTACTAATACAACTACTATTACTACTACTACTACTACTAATACAACTACTAATACGACTAATACAATTACTACTACTATTACTACTAATACAACTACTATTACTATTACTACTACTATTACTACTAATACGACTACTATTACTACTAATATGACTAATACTATTACTACTAATACGACTAATACAATTACTACTACTATTACTACAAATACAACTACTATTACTACTACTACTATTACTACTAATACAACTACTATTACTATTACTACTACTATTACTACTAATACGACTACTATTACTACTAATATGACTAATACTATTACTACTACTATTACTACTAATACAACTACTACTACTATTACTACTAATACGACTAATACAACTACTATTACTACTAATACGACTACTATTACTACTAATATGACTAATACTATTACTACTACTATTACTACTAATACAACTACTATTACTACTACTACTATTACTACTAATACGACTACTATTACTACTAATATGACTAATACTATTACTACTACTATTACTACTAATACAACTACTACTACTATTACTACTAATACAACTACTACTACTATTACTACTAATACGACTAATACAACTACTATTACTATTACTACTAATACGACTAATACAACTACTATTACTATTACTACTAATACGACTAATACTACTATTACTACTAATACTACTAATACAACTACTATTACTACTACTACTATTTACTACTAATACAACTAATACAACTACTTTTACTAATAATACTACAACTACTATTACTACTACTACAACTACACCTACTACTGCAAATACTAATACAACCACTATTACTACTACTTCTACTACTACAACTACTAATACCAATACTAATACTACTATTACTACTACTAGAACTATTATTAATACTACAACTACCTTTGATAATAATAATAATGATAAGAAGAAGAAGAAGAAGAAGAAGAATGTTAACATTAATAATAATAATAAATAATAATAATAATAAAGTCTGACTTTAATAATGTCTTTTAATCAGTCTGTAATATCACACTCTTCTCAATTTATTTTTTTTATTTAAAGAAATCACACTTTCGAGTGCTAGACAATTTACCATGGTGAGTTGTATTAGTTATAAAAAGGATTTTTTCCCAATGTAAGGCATAGCAGCTGCCTACAAAATCACAGTGTCAATCCAAAACAGAAATGATCAGAGTAGTGAAGAGCTGGTCAGAAAAATAGCATGTAATTTGTTCTATCATTTTCTTATGGAAGGTGAGGAAAGAAAAGAAAAGAAAAAAACAAATGGTTGTTTTTCTGGATGGAAATGAAATGACAGAGGATCTGAAAATTGTGGTGTTACTCCAGGCTTCAGCTAAACACTGATATAGTTTTAAAATAAATGTGAAAAAAATAATACAAAACTGACATGTTTACAGCTTATTTGGCGAAAAAGTTTAAGAAATAAATGTTAGACGATGTAAAAAATATATATAATAGTAGCAAAATTGAAATATTAAAAATAAATACAGAAATAATACATTAATAAATAATCCTATTAATATTATGTTAATT
Organism: Hemibagrus guttatus; assembly: GCA_033459395.1. Taxonomy (NCBI): domain Eukaryota; kingdom Metazoa; phylum Chordata; class Actinopteri; order Siluriformes; family Bagridae; genus Hemibagrus; species Hemibagrus guttatus. The sequence goes on from JAUCMX010000018.1 coordinate 14,527,905, forward strand.
TAAATATATATATATATATATATATATATATATATATATATATATATATATAAACTGATATAATAAATTTGTTCCTGAAGCCTGAATGTATTTTGTATTATATATTGCATTATATTTAGATACTAATAAAGAACATTACCAGATGCTACATTAGCTGATTAATTTAAAAGCCACTGTATCGAATAATTTCCAAAAAGTTCTGTCTCCGCACACAAGTCGTGCTATTTTCTTGTGCTATTTTTTATGTGATGTATTTTGCTGTATACAGATCCACAGCGTAGCACTCAGTGCTTTAAAAAGCCTTCAAAGACGCCTGAAGGAAAAAAAAATCTTCCTCCTGATGAGGCACATCAGTGTGATTGTAATTCGCCTCCGTGTCTTAGTGTTTCCATTATGTCCCAGCTGTAAAGTGGTCCTCGGTATTCAATGAACCTCTCTCCAGAGTGAAAGACTTACAACGGCTTATGTGACCCGTGATGCTCGGATTGAGTGCGAGACCGCCTCCGAAATCCTTCCAGCTCTGAATGACTTCCACATCCAAGCCAAAAATAAATAAATAAAAAAATTCAAGTGGAGAAATATTGTGAAGTCAGCATCAAGAGGAATGGGCAGGACCAGAAGGAGGAGTAAAGGAAAGAGAGAAAGGATTAAAAGGCATCCCTCATTTATCAGGAGTGCAGAGGGCCGTCAGTCAGAGGCGCCGTGGTGCAGCAGCAAGCCGAGTGCAAATAAAACTATCCGCAGACTGCAGTGAAGTGCAGGAGCAACTCATTCCCTCTACAGGCCTGACAGTGAGAGTCCACTGATACACCTCCTGGATTATCCTTTACTCAGTTAAAACAGAGGCTCTCTATATGATCAGAAACAATAGCCTACATCGTTATTAAAAAAAAAAACACGTTGTATTCCTGGCCTTAAATGATACATAAAATTATTATTATTATGTACAGCACATTGATGAACTGCTGAAAGAAAGAAAGAAAGAAAGAAAGAAAGAAAGAAAGAAAGAAAGAAAGAAAGAAAGAAAGAAAGAAAGAAAGAAAGAAAGAAAGAAAGAAAGAAAGATTAAAGCAACTTTTGAGAACGCACGCCACAGCGGTACAGATGTTGCAGCTGCTGCTCATAATTAATATTCCATGTGACATTGAGATGCTGTATATTTCCAGGTTGGTGAATGTGTGTAACACCAGTGTGAAGCCAGTAAAAGTTGGGCTGTGAAACGCTGTGAAATAGAAGGGCAGTTAAGTCAAATAAAGGACAAAGTGGCGCACGGCACACTCGTAAACTAATGGGAGTCTTGTAAAAAGATACTTTGCTGTATTAGCTGATGCTGCTCAGGAGGATGAAATATAGTCCAGGTGGCTGGGGAACATACAGTAAGACCCTGTCACTTCCTCCACGCTTTCAGCCTAACTGCACTGCTGCCTTTAATTGATTGCATTATAAATTTGCCTACTTTTTCACACCGCTTGCATCATTATCCAGGCACAACACTCGACGCCCAGTGACACCATTGTGTATAGCTACATAAAAAAATATTATTAAAAAAATATTTTTAAAAAAGCACCCCTTAACTCTGAGGAAGTTTTGCTGCACTTCAGGCCCAGCAGGGAGTAGATGTCGAATGAAATCTGTGACCAATGCAGAATGAGAGCATTGTGATGAAATTCTAGCTGAGCTCCTGAGCTGCTTCATGAGAAGCTTATACGCTTATGGGCTGTTAGTCCGAGGATATAAGGAACCAAATCTGTCTGGCATTAAACTAATCTCATACACTCGTACGCCCACACTTTAAGACATTTAATAAGAAGTTTCTCATCTACCAGCCCATGATTACAGTTCATAATGAATATTTCACACACAGGAGATTGCCAAAGACATGAAGATTCATATTAAAGATGTGAGGGGAAGGATATCAGTGTTTAAACGGTATTATGAGATTGCAATCAATCAGCTGAAAATGATCATATCTGCCTGTACCTTGGCTTTATTCTTAAAAGCCAAACTCTTAAAAGTACAACATAAAAACAGCAGCCTGCAATGCAATGAGAAGCATTTGTAGATAGATAGATAGATGGACAGATAGATGGATAGACGGATAGACGGATGGATGGATAGACAGATAATCAATAGAGACATACAGACAGACAGACAGACAGACAGACAGATAGAAAATCAATAGAGATAGACAGACAGACAGATAGATATATAAATATATAATCAATACAGACAGACGATTGATAGAGACAGAAAGACAGACAGACGATCGATAGAGACAGACAGGCAGATAGATAATCGATAGAGATAGATAGATAGATAGATAGATAGATAGATAGATAGATAGATAGATAGATAGATAGATAATAAATAGAGACAGACACAGACAGACGATTGATAGAGATAGACAGACAGACAATCGATAGAGACAGAGAGAGACAGACAGACAAAATCCCGGAAAAAAGAAAAAGACAGACAGACAGAGACAAAAACAAAAAGACAAACGAATAAAAAAAAAGACAGACAGACAGACAGATAGAAAATCAATAGAGATAGACAGACAGACAGATAGATAGATAATCAATAGAGAGACAGACAGACAGACAGACAATCGATAGAGACAGAGAGAGAGACAAACAGATGATCAACACAGACAGACAGACAGACAGACAGACAGACAGACAGACAGATGAAACAAAAGACAGACAGACAGACAGACAGACAGACAGACAGACAGCAATCTGAAGGCCAAGTCAACACCTTTGTCATGTTTACCAAAAACTATTCAGGATTGCTTTGACGGACAGCATTATCCTGCTGAAAGAGACCACTGTCATTAGAGAATACCGTTGCCATGAAAGAGTGTATTTAATCTGCAAAGGTGATACGTGTCAAAGTAACATCCACATGAACTAAAGGAACTAAAGTTTCCCAGAAGAACATTGCCCAGAGCATCACACTGTCTCCACCAGTTTGCCATCTTCTCATAGTGCATCCTGGCTCCATCTCTTCCCCAGGTAAGTGATGCACATGAAGTAAAAGACAGACAATGTGCTTCATCAGACCAGGCCACCTTAAACCATTGCTCCATGGTCCAGTTCTGATGCTCACATTTCTCTCATAGCCAGCATGAACCTTTTCACTAATCCGTTGGCCTTCACTCCCCACACTCATCAGTGACCCTTGAGCACATATAAGACCCTGTTGCCGGTTCACCGGTTGTCCTTCCTTGGACCACTTTTGGTGGTTTGTTTTGGAGCAGCTCTGACCCAGTCGTCTAGCCATCACAATGTTAATCATCGAAGTCGCTCAGATTCTTACACTTGCCATTTTTTCCTGTTTCCAACACAACTTCGAGAGCTGACTGTTCCCTTGCTCCATACTATATCCCACATGAGCTACACATGCAAGAGCTATAAAACAGGTTGCAAAACTCTGATGTATTCCTTTAGTTTAACCAAACAAATGGATATTTCTGATACTAAAGTGCAATGATCCTGCGGTCCTGAAGCTGAATTTGGCATACTGCCTCTCCATGTACCTCTGTGACGTTAATCCTAAAACTGGCATTCAGCACCAGCCAAACAGAGGGAGGGCCAGTGAACACTGCTCTTTTTCCAAACAGTCCCATCAAGGTCATGTGGAATACAGCATGTTTTGGCTCACACACTCCCCTCCAGTCCATCTCCATGCTCTCCATCAGCTCGCTACACACACTGTGTGCATACAGAGTAATCCACTGCACTAGAGCTCATACATATGCAATCCCATTAAGATCCAAAGTGGTCAAGTTCCAGTGACAAAAAGGCAGAGGCCTTATCACAGTGTGCACTCAGGGCTCATGCGATGCTTCGCTATGCAATTTAGTAGCAGAGACAGGGACAGTTTATTCCTTAGCAAACGACTAAATTTTAATTCAGGAGATGGAAAGAAAATACTAGCAGGCACTAGTATTCTTAGTATTTCTATCTAAGGACTCTTTGCTTATTCGATTATTCTCAATGGAAAACACCATTTGCGTATTTAATTCCATATAAACACAAGAACCTCGGCCTTACCAGTCACACAAGTGCAGCATCAAATTTAATCACCTGTCATTCATGATGCCGTCTATTAAGAGTGAAACTGCAGGCATGTTAATCCTATAATACAGTAAATTGCTGTGTAACAGGATTGTCAGCGGTACACAATAAACACGTGTACGAGACTACAGCCGAGCGCTGAGACACCACAGGAAGGTACGAGAGTGAGAAAATGCCGGTTAGACGCAGAAGACGAAAGAGGATCAAAACCCTCAGCAGAGGACCATGCATCACTATGGCAACGACAGACATGGTGGTGGCGTAATTGCTTCATGTGATTCTATATCTCACTCCCTGAAAGTAAAAAAAAAAGGCTGAAAGCTGACCTTCCGACTGCATCCGGCTTCAAATGCGGGCAAAAAAAAAAAAAAAAAAACCACCACTCCGTGACACACTCATTAAAAGAAGAACATAGGGAGAGCATAAAAAAGAGACCTGCCTGCTGCTAGAACAGGTCAAACTCATCGGAAATGCGAGCCTTTCCACAGAAAATCAGCACGACTTGTGTTCTGCGTATGACAAACAGCTTTTCTCCATGCGGGCTGGGGATGGATCTGAAAGGGCAAGTGCGAAGAGGCTGACAAAATAACAAAAAAGACAAAATAAATATATGCAAAATAAATATATGCAAATGTACAACAAAAACAGGTCAATGACACAAAAAAGTTTCAAAATATTTATGCAAAAATGATTCTTAAATACAAGCTCAATTTGACAGGTTTAACAGGAATGTTGTATTTAGCACACAGTTAGGCTTCTAACTGACTAGACACTGGATACTCACTACAAAGGATACAAGATATATAACTGTGCTGAAGAGCCAAATAGCGCACTACATGCGTCCCACTGTAAAGTGATGAGATTCAGCCACAGAATGATTTAAAAGGTAAAGCACCGCAGGGGTCATGTGGCCACAGCGTGCAGGAAAACCACGTCGAATAAAGCTCCATTATGCGTCGAAAATCTGAACACGGCCAGTTAACGTATGTGTTTGTTTTGTAGGGATGTAATCATGCAAATTCCAATTATATCATCAAAATATGAAACAACAATTTGTATTCCAATTTGAAAAGTATTAACCCTATTGTTTATCACAATAGATGAAAATGAGAATATTTAAAGTAATATTTAGCATCACAATCAAGTCTAAAAAGGTAAAGCGCTGAGAAAAAGAGCGGCTGGATAAATATACAAGGCATTCTGGAGAGTTTCTGCTTCTCCTTCCCACAGCTCCACATCTCTACAGCAGAGGGCAATGTCTCCCCCTATTGAGTGGCTGAGAAATAATGGTGTGTTTGTGAGGGACAGAGGGCTCGGTGTAGGAGGAAGAATGTGATCAGTGTGCTGCTCGCTCGCAGCCTTCGTTTCACTGACTGGAGACGAGGACAGTGACCTCCCTGAAAGGACAACCGGCTGATTTATCTCTGTCTGTGCTCTCCCTCTACGCTCATATGTATAGATGTGCCTTGTGGTAATTATGTAAACTGGAATTAAATTCGTATTTCTTTCTAGGGAGCCGCATACGACCGGATTAAGACGGTATAAAAAGCAGAAATCGTGTCAATCGTGAAGAAGCTGAGCTTTTAATGAAGGACGGCATAAATAGAATGAGACATGAAAAGGCTAACGGATCCTGGAGGGCCATAAAGGTGTTGCATAAATATAAAAATGATCACCAATCCATCTTCGTGAGCAGACACGCTTCAGTTATATTGACCCTGTGGGCACTGAGGTGATCAGGACTGAAAAGCATGAACAAAATAGCTGACTCTTTCAGCCTCAAGCACAGAGAATAAACTCAGTGAGCACACAGTGAGGGAAAATGGCTATCAACAGCAGAGTTTATGCATGGCATAGACCTAATCTTCCATTCATGGGCATGGGGATTTCTTCCGCCTCACTGATTACTGCTGTACGAGAGCTTCTGCCTGCCTATGGGGAGGAAGGGGGGGGGGCACCAGATCCTGAATAAACATAAGACAAGTGTTTAAAACTCCACTATCTTAAATGCAGAAGAATAACGTTTCAGCGGATGAGTAAACAGTAAAGAAACTCAGGAAAAGCCATGTGCTAGCTTTTCAGCCTTGCCTTTACACCTGAAACTGCATTTCTTATCAGTCTGCTCATGAGCTTTTATCCTCGCCAAACTGACAGATACCACAGGAGGCCAGCCCAACAAAGCTTGCGCCACTGAAACTTTCATGGAGTGTCAGTGTTTTAATGTAGAATGAAGCTTGTACAATTATGCACTGATCTATACAGAGCGACAGAAAAGTACATGTACACCTTCTCGACAGGTTCAAGAAAGTCACAACACGTTTTGAGATTATTTTTAGTCCATGTTTAGGGTTTGGGCACTGAGTGATGTTTTGCAAGTTTTTCATGCACAGTATATTATGCATACCTGAGGAAAACATAAGGTATAGTAACTGTAGGCTGACTGAATGTTTACATGGGGGCGGGGGTCAGAAAAATTGGGCCCCCAAAAAATGCCCCAGAAATATTTTAAATAGGGCAAAATAGCAGCTCCCATACTCTTCTGTTTTTTATTAGGAACACGTGTTATTATATTATGTACCAGTCCGGGTTAATTCACATGATATTTCTGGAATTGTCTTTGTGCTGTGACTCGTGAGTGTTGTTAATGTGCAGCAAAGATGGAGGGGTTTTTTTTTTAAAAAACTAAGCAAACCCATTAAACACTCAACACAAAAACCAGAGACATCCATATCCTCTGTGGTAATATCTACTATTGAGTTAAGGAAAATGGACTGGCTCAATACTGAAAGTCATGCTAATAGAGAATAGCAGGAGTGTATGAATGCAGGTGTACATGCTGCAATAGGAGCAACCGACATCACAATGAGCAAATATTTCCAACTCACACATCTGCTCAGGTTGGTCAGGGTCACAGAGTCTCAGTGACCCTGACCAGTATAAAGAGCATCTGCTAAGGGAGGGAGGAATGGAAGAATGGGTGGGTGGATGAATGTTGAAGGAAGGTTGAAAAAATGGATGGATGGGTGTATGGATGGATGAAGGGATGGATGGATAGATGGATGGATGGATGGATGGATGGATGGAATGTTGAATGGATGGATGGATGGATGGATGGATGGATGGATGGAATGTTGAAAGGATGGATGGATGGATGGATGGATGGATGGATGGATGGAGGCTGAATAGATGGATGGATGGATGGATGGGGGCTGGATGGATGGATGGATGGATGGGAGCTGAATAGATGGATGGCTGGATGGATGGATGGATGGATGGATGGAGTAATGTTGAATGGGTGGGTGGATGGATGGATGTTGAATGGATGGATGGATGGAGGAATGAATGTTGAATGAATGGATGGATGGATGGATGTATGAATGGATGGAGGCTCAATAGATGGATGGATGGATGGATGGATGGATGGATGGATGGAGAGACATATGTAGAGAGACAATCAGATAGCAAATGGATTCCGAGGTTTGTGGCGAGAAAAGTTACAGAAAATGTATTGTACATGCATAAGATCTACCATGCTGCTTGCTCTTGGAAAAAAAAACCTCAACAAAACCCCTCGTTTTCTAAACACATACAGAATCAGTGCTACATCCACATGAGCTTTTCCAGTGCAACAGATCATCATCATCCCACAGCACCGACTTCTTAAGTGAAAAGCGTTTCATGAATTCATGCCTCTCTATTCACACTCCTCTCATCCCACCTCATCAGTTCAGCGTGCTAGGATATTTGATTTGTTAAAATAAAAAAAACAAGGTTTTATCTGAAATGTGCTCTCAGCACAGCATGAAATGAAGATTCGATTTTACTGGACCATCGCACCGGGATATGGCATTCTGCAGGAGTATGTAGAGGATAGTGTGAAGAGTGTGTCAGATACTGAAGAGTGTGTCGGATACTGAACAGTGTGTCGGATACTGAAGAGTGTGTCGGATACTGAACAGTGTGTCGGATACTGAAGAGTGTGTCGGATATTGGGGGGAAAAAGGTGTGTCGGATACTGGGGGAAGCTTTTCCAGAAAATCAACATAAATATCTAAACATGCACTAACATTTTCTGTTAAGAAATTCAGATTATAGTGTAGTCCAGCAAGATCTCCAGGGCTACTTCCAAAATTCCATATAACACTAATAAATACCAAAAATGTACATTTCCAGCACAACTCTTTATAATCTATGGCATGGCACTGTTCTGATGTACTATTGCCTGAAAAGCTGGATCCAGCTACACCATCTCAAGAAAAGACAAAGAGCTAATGCTGGAGAGAAGTAATGAATTTGCTAACAATTAGGAATTACTGGCCAGGGTGATTATGTGCACACCAAAAAGAACTGAATTTAAAGCAAACTAATTTATTCACATAAGGATTTCCATCAGCTGAATAACCCACAATGCTTCCTTTCAACCAACACCTTTTAGTAACAGCAGCTTATTTGGGAAATGGGAACCAGATTCATTTCTTTTCAGCCAAGCAAACATTTTTTAAAAATGCTGGGATATTCTGAAAGAATTCAAAAAACATAAATTTCATTTTACTCTCAAATCTCATCTAATGTTTATTCCACCTACTATAATTTTCTGGACATTTTTAAACATTTTTCCTAAAATTTTTCATTTCAAAAACAACATGCGCCATTAAATACGCATCCGCATTCACTAAAACTCCAAATTTTTTATGTCAGAAATGTTTTTATTTGGTATAAATTCTGACAAAGTTTATTTTTTATTTTTAACTATGGCACTACCACCAGTTTAGTGTTATTATTTTGTAAATTCTCAAGGGTTGTTTAAAGACTTACACCGATCAGTCATAACATTATGACAGGTAACAATAACACTGATTATCTCCTCATTATGGCACCTGTTAGTGGGTGGGATATATTAGGCAGCAAGTGAACATTTTGTCCTCAAAGTTGATGTTAGAAGCAGGAAAAATGGGCAAGCGTAAGGATTTGAGCGAGTTTGACAAGGGCCAAATTGTGATGGCTAGACGACTGGATCAGAGCATCTCCAAAACTGCAGCTCTTGTGGTGTGTTCCCGGTCTGCAGTGGTCAGTATCTATCAAAAGTGCAACAAGGAAGGAACAGTGGTGAACCAGCAACAGGGTCATGGGTGGCCAAGGCTCATTGATGCACGTGGGTAGTGAAGGCTGACCCGTGTGATCCGATCCAACAGACGAGCTACTGTTGCTCAAATTCTTGAAGAAGTTAATGCTGGTTCTGATCCAAATAACCCTGAACACAAATGTGCTTTTCCTGAACACCCGTGATAAACAAAGCTATCCATCAACATTACCTTCAGCTGCCTGATTTAAAAGAGTTCACATTTTGACAGCGCATGCTCATACATAACCACACCATGTAGCAGCCACTTCAAGATGTGGAGCATCCGAAAATAAATAAATAAATAAACATCCAGATGACAATGTGAGCTGCTTACCAAGGTCTGTGTTAGGTCCAGCCACAAGCTGTCTGAACTTGTCTAGTCTAGAAGCCTCTCTCTCCGTCATGGCAGGAGTCCCTGATGTGTTCTGATCAGCCATGCGGGCCACCAGGGGGATGAGCGGCCTGTGAGGGAGCGACTGCTGCCTGTATAGCGCTGCCCGCTCGCTGCTCATCTCTGCACCAACACAAAAAGCATGTGTTAATAGCACTGCATTAAACAAGTCCACTTCCCCTACCACTGTTCAGGCAAAAAGCAGACTGAGTATAATCAGATCAAAAGCAGAACTGCATTATCAATTATTATTATGCATTATTATGAAATATGACATTAACAAAACATTACTGCATCCTTAAACCTCTCCAAGCGCACACAGAGTACGTCTTAGTCATTTGATTGGCTCTTTAATGAGAATATGATCAGCATTAAAACCCTTACATAGTCCACAAGACCTTGGCACTACACTGAGCAACATCAGAGATATCACTAGTGCCATGGATCTTATTACTCATTCATGTTATAAGCACATAAAATAACAGAAGTTCTCTTATTCTCAGCTGTCTACAATTACAAGGTCAGTTTGGATTTTTAGTCTGTTTAGAAGCAGGTAACCAATCGGATTTATACATGGATACAATGAAAGCTTTGTTTAAATCTATTCAATCTAGTCTATTTAAAAACATCATGTACAGTTCCTGTAGCTGAACAATAAGCAGCACTGAGGCGAATATATGCATGTATGCAGCTCGTTTTTAACCAGAGGACAGAAGAGAATTTGCTCATGTTCAGCAATAAATGTCTTTGTCACGTCACAATCCACAATGGTGCTGAGTGGCTCATATGAAAGCAGACACTCACAGCCAGGCTTTAAGAATTGCTTTTTTTCCTAAAAGTATTTCTGCCTACTACAGGGAATATATTCATAGAAAGGTTCCAAAAAACCAAAAATCTTCAAAGCAAATGGTGATATGAAAGCTCTCAGAGATGCCGCAAGTGTTGGTTCATAAGCATCTAAAATATAAAGGGGTTGAACCACTACAGTTCTGTGTAAGCTTATCCCACCAGCGGTAAAAACATCTCACACTGAAAGTGTCCTGACTCATTTTCTCTCAGACTTGTGACGATAAAATAATTCATTTGTTTATAGCGATTGAAAATGTCTGAAAAGCCAATTTCCATTCCGCCGGCAGACTGGAACACCAGTACACTGGAACCTCGGCATACGAATTTACTTCATCTGGAGGCGAGTTCGTAAGGTGAAAATTTGTATTGCAAAACTAATTTTCCGATAAGAAATAATGTAAATGCAGATAATCCGTTTCAGCCGCCCAAAGATATTAGCAATATTATCAATATGAAGCATATGTAAACTGTATGGCTGCTTACAGAGAGCTGACCCATGCCAAGCATTTCATGTCAAGGGTCCTCACAGGAAGTCGTGCTACCAAGCTTGGGCTAAAAACAGAACAGACCACCCACGCCATCAATCTGTCAACTAAAAAACGCACAAAAAAAATCACAATTCCACTGACGCAAACAAGTTTTGAACGGCTCCCGGACGTGCGCGCGACTTAGCCGGCGTTCGGCTCGTTCTGCCGAAAATACTTCATATGCCGATACAAATTTCTTGCAAAATTTCAATTCTTAAGGCGAAAATTCATAAGTGAGGGCATTCGTACGCCGAGGTTCCGCTGTATACTGGTAAAAAGGGTTAAAAGAAACTCCTCAGTCATGTTTACAAGCCAAGAACCTAAGCTGCATAGGCAACATATTGTAACTGTATGTTATCACTATTATTATTAATATGGTTCTTAGGGTTTTTATGAAATTTGGTATAGTGGAAGAGGACAAGCACTCTAGCACCCCCGACAGGGCGAATCTGGACACACGTTCGTATTAATGCTTCAATAATTGCATTAATAATTCTGGTTTCCTGCTACAAATGGTGTGAAATCAGAAATCAGACAACAGCATCATGAGATCACTGTAATGTGATGGTGAAGTCACTGACCCACCTGTGAAACCACAAAAACACACTTCTTAATTCTTGTGATTTTAAGATTCATTAAGATCACACTTGTCAGAATTTGTAAGCATAGAGTATAAATTAGTTTTCAGTGAATATATCACGTGATCTATTAGAAACAAAACATGCAGCTCCTTAAAAAGCCATTCCCCTAAAAAAAGTCTTATAAAGAAATCATGTTTAAATGGTCAGTGACCAATTCTGCAAGGCTCAGCGTGGCTTGTACGTCAAATCATTTAAACTTGAAG
>JAUCMX010000018.1:14544716-14704716 GCA_033459395.1 Hemibagrus guttatus
AGCTCTTGATCTGTATCTACATGAATATTAAAGTGGTTAGGGAATGTAGTCAGCTCTAGACATAGGACAAAGCTGAGTAGACTGAATAAATGACAATAGATAAATAGACAGACAGAAAGATAGACAGACAGACAGATGAGGGTAATGCTTGTGTTACAGCAGCTTAGTCAGTCGTCAGATAGACAGACAGAAAGACAGACAGATAGGCAGACAGACAGACGAGGGTAATGCTTGTGTTACAGCAGCTCAGTCAGTCGTCAGATAGACAATCAGATAGACAGACAGACAGACAGACAGACAGATAGATAGTTAATCAACAGAGACAGACAGACAGACAGAGACGGAGATGTCCTTGTGTGTTACAGCCTTCTTTTATACTCGAACAGTTTATAATTCATTAGTCTAATGAAAGCGTGAAACTTCTCCACACATCTGATATATTTCACTCTTCATCTGCTGTTCAAACTGTGAACTGAAAACGTCTGCACTGTCCAAAACATGCGGCATTTTTAATTAGGTATCGGTTTCATTAAAATAAAAATAAGTCCACATTTAAATTGTTTTGAAAGTGGTAGATTGTAAGGGTTTATTTTGACACCATTTCTCTTTCAACCAGTTCTGACTATTTGCTTCAGCGAAATTTTCATTCACAGAATTTTTTACAATGAAAATTGCAGACCAAACATCAATTATAAACCTGTTCTTCATGCAGTTCTTCTCTTCCCATTGACATGCACACTGGCACGGATGCAGACAAAGGCAAGCCACCGTACCAACAGCACTGTGCTTATTGACCTAGTCTCTTAAATGGAAATAAGAGCTTAACTACCACACTGGATCCCTGTACAGTGCCTCAAAGATTTTGCAGAGATTTTTTTTGTGATTGTTGTGATATTTTCAGAAATTGTGGGATTTTTGTGCTTTTTTTTTTTTTTGCAGAAAACTAATTGAACTGTAAAAATTGCAAGTACATGACTCCTTTTTTAAATTCCAATGAAGACACATACACTATATTGCCAAAAGGGTTTTGGGACACCCCTCCAAATCATCGAGTTCAGATGTTGTCTTTCAGGGATTGGGCTCGGCCCCTTAGTTCTAGTGAAAGGAACTCTTAATGCTTTTAGCATACCAAGACATTTGGGACAATTTCATGCTCCCAACTTTGTGGGAACAGTTTGGTGATGTCCCCTTCCTGTTTCCCAAAATGCCTGCACACCAGTGCACAAAGCAAGGACCATAAAGACATGGATGAGAGAGTTTGGTGTGGAGGAACTTGACTGGCCTGCACAGAGTCCTGACCTCAACCCAATAGAACACCTTTGGGATGAATTAGAGCGGAGACTGTGAGCCAGGCCTTCTCGTCCAACATCAGTGCCTGACCTTACAAATGCACTTCTAGTGGAATGGTCAAAAATTCCCATAAACACACCCCTAAACCTTGTGGAAAGCCTTCCCAGAAGAGCTGAAGCTGTTATAGCTGCAAAGGGCGGGCCAACTCCATATTACATTCATGTGCATGTAAAGGCAGACGTCCCAAAACTTTTGGCAATATAATGTTCACACATATGAATCGAAACGACCTTTGACTGAATCTGTGCTGTGATGATGTGATCATTTTAAAGCATTGCATTGATTTTGCATTAATTTCTGCGACTATAAAAAAAACTCAGAAACTGCAGTCTGCATGCTGTTTACATAAGCACTGAAATCAGATAAAAAGTGAGTTATACACACACCGATAACATCAAGGAGCACGAAATAAGAAAGCAAGCTGCGTCTGTGTAGAACATAGTGTAGATAATTACTACCCAAGCAAGCACGGCAACATCATTTGAACTGCTCGTGTCAGAAGTGAAACAACCTGTTGGTTTAAAATAGAAAACTGCATTTTGGACATGCCTAATGAAGGAATGAATGTTTGTGACTAACTGGAGAAATGAGAAGCTTAAGCCATGGCATACTAAAAGGAAATCGACCTGAATCTGTCAGCTCAATGTGAGAAGCCTCCGGGGCCCGAGCCACCTCCAGTGTGGTACAATATGTTAAAGAAAAGGTTCTGCATGAGTGCCAAAACAAACAAGGGATACAAATGACATTGTAAACAGGTGTTCGTTTCAGGTTTTTAAGGAAATTGTTGCTCTACACTAGGCCATTATTGCTCCATGCTGCTTAATGTCTCTCACACTCTCTCTCCCGCTCTCTCTCCCGCTCTCCACACACACACACACACACACACACACACACACAAATACTTGTCATGTCTGAGTAATTTCTCAGCAGTAAAGCAAATCAGCCGGTGTGTCAAACAGCGCTGGCCTTTTCATTGTTCTTCATACATACCACAGATTTTATTTTTTTTTTAGGTTTGTTTTTTTTTTCCATTTTCTATAACAGTACTTCTGACTATTGCCCAAATAACAGCATTATATTAACACATTTCTAATACATTACTGTTGCCATAGTAACAACTCATAGGTAATTGTATAGCAAACGCTTTTTTTTCCCCTCAGGGGTCACTTAGAGTCACTTCATTTACCCCTGGACTGGTGAGTAATGTAATCTTCATTTAATTTTACAAAGGAATATTAGACGGATCACATAGTGTGTGATAATATTATACAGTCAAGGCTTGGAGTTGCAGAAAGTTCAGAATGTCTCGGTGCTATAGTGAAGCTTTCTATAAGCAGAACATTTCTGTTTGGATAATAGAATAAGAATAAGTTACCACAGCTCCCACTGCACATGTGTGGTCTGTAAGGTGTACAATAATATGATATTATAACAGTAAGCACTTACTTAGCATGTAGGAGAGGATCAAATGGAGGATGCTGGGCTCCATAAACGTGTTGTATACTGCAAACAGGAAAAGATCAATACAGCTTAGGTTAGTGTGCATCAACTTTTTTCCCAACCACTGACCCATTTTCAAGGGCACTAAACTTTTCACAACAAAACCCCACCCTCCCTCAAAATTGGCAAGTATGCAACTACGGACCCTTCAGTTTTCCACACTAAAACATCATATACTAACCAACATTCCCTGACAATTTAATGGATTGTGCATGAATAGTTCAAAAGTAACATCTCATAGAATTTAAGTAACTTTTTCTATAGCACTCATTTTTACAGCCAAGTAAAGGCCACGCCCCTAATGTACACAAATAAGTCTGAAATGATGTAGACAGTTTACGCAGAATAGTGAGATTATTTTTTTTAATTATTTAAATCTGGTGATTTATCTATCTTCTGTAGTGCTACACAAAGTCACAGGGAGGCTGGAGTCTGTACCAGGGGAATCAGCACACAAGGTAAGTAAGTAAGTAGTCTTTATTTATCACATATACATTACTGCACAGTGAAATTCTTTCTCCGCATATCCCACGCCTGGGGGTTGGGGTAAAGCGCAGGGTCAGCCATGATACAGCACCCCAGGAGCAGAGAACGTTAAGGCCCTTGCTCAAGGGCCCAACAGTGGCAGCTTGGCAGTGCTGGGGCTTAAACCCCGATCTTCCAATCAACAACCTTAACCACTTGAGCTACCACCACACCCCTTTTCTTTCTTGGTGGGGGACACCCTGGACAGGATGACAATGTATCACAGGGTACTATCACATATACACCTAATTCACAGACAATTTAGAGATGCTAATCAGCCTGCAGCATATGTCTTTGGAGTGGAGGTGGAAACGCTCATAGAACAGAGACAACATACAAACTCCACACAACAGACAGAGGAGGGAATCAATCCCCTCAACTCTGGAGAACCACTAAACCTCACAAAATCTGTTAATCTGAAGTGGATTTCTACTATTTTCTCTTCTAATAAAACTCATTTAATCTTCAGATTTTTCATTCTTCCTTTAATGTGGTTTGATAACTTTGACAACTTTTTAACAACACTGTAAGAGTCACTGTTTAAATCTGAAGTGAAAGTGAAAGAGGAACAGCTGAAAGATCTCTCTCTCTCTCTCTCTCTCAATGCTACACTATATTGCCAAAAGTTTTGGGACACCCCAAATCACTGACTTCAGGTGTTGTTTTTCAGGGGTCGGGCTCGGCCTCTCAGTTCCAGTGAAAGGAATTCTTAATGCTTCAGCATACCAAGACATTTTGGACAATTTCAAGCTCCCAACTTTGTGGGAACAGTTTGGGGATGTCCCCTACCTGTTCCAACATGACTGCACACCAGTGCACAAAGCAAGGTCCATAAAGACCTGGATGAGTGAGTTTGGTGTGGAGGAACTCCATATTAAATTCACGTGCATGTGAAGGCACATGTCCCAAAACTTTTGGCAATATAGTGTATGCTGAGCTAATTGAAGTGAAAGAAGCACTGTGTAAAGGGAGCAGTGCTGAACGTGGCACAGACCGTTACAAGCAGAGATGTAAAGAAATAAACAATGCATACACTTTCAACTTTTTAGACACATCAACACATCCATGACATTCTGCTACATCCACAGGTGCTAGATGATAATATTTAGCCTATAAAGAACATTTAAAACATTTAAAAATAATAGGTGCTGCTGTGTTAAAACATTTCACACGAGCGACTGTTGCCATTGTAATTACAGGAAATGTGTCATTCCTGGGAAAGCAATCTTAGCTAGCCAAAGGCTAATTAGCTAAGCTAGTTTCTCAGTTTTTTGGGGGGGGTTTTTTCAAAACGAGTGTGAAAGTCCTAATCTGTCAAAGCGTGCAATCAAAACGACCAAATGAGGCCAAATGTCACTCGCGATTTTCCGCCAGCTTTCATTTAGATGATCAAGCAGATTTAAACCCCACATTAGCAGCTAACAGCAGGCTAGCATGAACACGTCACTTTACCTGCCAGGAACCTTCGCTGTGTTCCTTTTCCAGAACTGCTTTTTACTTCCGTCACTTGACATTTTTTATTTCTCTCTGTACAACAGCTCATCAACACCTCAACCACTTTGAACAACTAATATAATCTCTAAACAATGTACAGTGGGTTTATGTACACATTAGCTATTTTGTTCCTCTTCGTAAACTCAGAAAGCCGCCATGTTGGTGCAGACGAGGAGCAAGCAGCGACCTGATTGGTTAGACTGAGAAAGTCCACTGTGAGCTGACCAATCAGAGAGCAGTAGCTATCCAATCAGAAGTGAGCACTACTGTAAGACTGCTGTCTGCAAAAACATGCAGCTGGATATCAAGCTCTGTGACCGCTGTACTTTTACTTTAGCTATTAAAAAAAAACAAAAAAAAAAACAATAGGTTTATTATTTTCCTGCAAAAATTACACGTCATTTTTTATCAACGCTCTTACCCTTTATGTGATTAGTGTAACAGATTTCTTATACCATTTAGTAGTTTTTAATAATTTAGTAATAATTTTTTACTTTATCCATACCTCTATTTCATTCATTCATTCATTCATTCATTCATTCATTCAATCATCTTTAATAACCATTTCAGGCTCTTCTGGTCAGATTCTGCTGATCAGTCTTCTATCACTGGGATGTAGAGCCACATTCCTAGGAATTCACCCTGTATGGGATGCCACTCCGTCACACAGCACAATACACACACATTCACACCTACAGGAAATATAGGATTTGCATGTTTTTGGACATTCGTAGGAAACCAGAGAAATCAGACAAAACTCAAATTTGGCAGATGGTACCAATTCCACAGAAAGTAAACCCAAGAGCAGGACTGAACTAGAAACCCTAAAGCTATGAGATGGAAGCATTACCTGCTACAACACCATGCCACCCACCTCTACTATATTCTTCTTTAACTGACTACTTTGTTGTTAAAGCCCTACAAGAATTTTTGTCCTTTTTATCCCTGTGTCAACAGTATCTCAACAATAAATGTAAATCTAAGAGTAAATATTACACTTTGTGTGTACAGTTCCACACTCACATCCAACATTAGATTAGATTGCTTTCAGTAGCCTTTTATCCAACACATACTGGATCAAATGTTAAGTCACTAGCATATTTAATTTGAAGTCCAGTAGGAATTCTAAGATTTTATTTGCTTTTCATTTATATATACATCCATTAGTCTTCAGTACTTGCTTTTTTTCTTCATGGTATTGGTGGCTCAGTGGTAGGTTTCTCACCTATCATGCGGAAGGCCCGGGTTCGATTCCCAGTCAATGCCTCAACCCCAGCCACTGGATGCAGTGCCGGTCCCAAGCCCAGACAAATGGAAGGGTTGCGTCAGGAAGGGCATCGGGCGTAAAACATTTGCCAAGTTGTTGTGCGGACCACACTCTGCGGTGGCGACCCCGAACAGGGAGCAGCCGAAAGCAACACACACACTTGCTTTTTTCATGGTCAGGGGTGTGGTTGATTCACACTTAGGGGCCATTTAGTGGAACCAATGCAAATACTTGTATGTTTTGTGAGGTGGACAGAAACCAGATGACCTGAAGGAATCACACATAGGCACAGGAAAAACATAAAAAATTCCACACAGACAGCTCAGGTTTGACCCCTATGACCCTGGAGGAGTCAGACAGCACTGCTATTCACTGTGGCATGTGCTAGTCTCATTTTTTCTGCAAGTTTTAGAAAAATCCCTGTATAGTTATATACAACCTTATAATTCTCATAAATCTCTGTGTATTGTTGAATGTTATCCAGTCTCACTGACCTCAAATCTCCTATATCATGTCTTTGGTCAAATATTAACTCAGTTTTGATCTATGTCACACTCACAGCTCACATAAATTCCCACGGCACACTATGTGAGTAAGTGTCCGCTGTAAATTCCCAGAAAATTTACCATTTAATCTTTATTGTTACTGCATTTGAAAAGAAATAGCTTTGAAGTCCTTTCCCTTTACTTACATCATGACATATATTTTAATATCTCTGAAAACATTTACATTGTGGCCTGGAGGAGGAAGAAGTTTGACCAGGAAGCACTGTTGAAAACAATACACTGAGTCTTTTATTGGCAAGTCACACTTACAACACAAATACAGGCTTAGTGGTTATCCACACAACTGGTTCCCAGCCCACAGGGCTTCATGAGAACAGTGAATATAATCATAAACTGAGACAGACATGAACAACATATAAACACATTATTCTAATACCACATCAGAAGGATTTGTTCATTTCTCCCCACATGGGTCACTCAGGTGCTTGTTCAGTCTCTGGTCATTTCATGTCTGGACTACTATAACTCACTTTTGGCCTCTGCCAATGAAACAGAATTCATGACTTGCTTTCAACCTTCCTTCCTTAAGTTCTCCCACATTACCCCATTGCTACACTCCCTCCACTGGCTTCCTGGCATACTGATGCTTGCCTACAAAGCAAAAAAACAGACCAGCACTCACTTACCTCAAAGCACTTATCACATCCCACACTGCACCACACTCTGTCCAGTTCTCTAGCACCGCTCAACTGATCCCACCATATACCCAGGGTACAAGGATGGTATGTATCAAGACTCTTCTCTGTTCTAGCACATAGCTGGTGAAATGTACTACCCCTAGATATTAGAAAAGCTGAGTCACTGCCAGTCTTCAAACCACGTTTACAGACTTACCTCTTCCTAAACTACTTAAATTAGCACTTTAATTTAAAAAATGTTCTCTGTGTGCTTTTCTTGCTGTGTTAAATCCCAACAGAGTTTTTAGACTCATGCTATTCTTAGTCTGTAAGCTAGTGACCCAGTATCAGCAGTATTGTACGCTGAGGAGTGAAAATCAATTAGGTAATTGCTTTCTGTGTGAGTGGACCAAAAGTCATATTTATTATAAAACTTATGAAGTTAGGTTAAATAATTTGGAGATTTGTTTCTCAACAGTTGACAAGCCAACATACAAGTAATTAATAGGAACAGAGTGATGACTCTGTAGTAATGGTTCTCAAAGTGCGTGAAGCATAGATTGTTGTTTATACGTTTATCTCCAGTAGCCTCTTTATCCTGGTCAGAGTCACTGTGGATCCAGAACATATCCCGGGAACACTAGGCAGTCGGTAGGATCTAAACCAGAGGGGATGCCCATCCATCACAGAACACATGGCCCACACAGTTTGCCTACTGGTGTATTTATAGGAGGTGGGAGGAAGCCTGTGAACCCATAGGAAGCCCACACAGAGATGTGGCACTGTGATGGCCGATCCCTTTTATTAAATTAGAGATTAAAGAAATCTATCATCTATGGCCTTATTGGGTCTGTGGACTTATATTTTGTTTTACATCCCCTAGCTACACATATATGAGCCACTCCCACCGCTTATCTATAAAGTTGCTCTATTTATTATTTCTCTCTTTGGTGTTATTACGTAAATTATGTCAATTTTTATCATTGACGTAGTGACAGTCCTGAAAATAGGACCGCCCACACGGTACGACGTCACCCGCGCAAGCGCGTTTCAACAAACTAGTCTCATTATTATTACTAACTATATAACAAGGTCACACAATAAAGTAATTAATTAAAAAAAAAAAAAAAAACACGAGTTTTTTTCCGCGACGTGATAAACAAAAAACTAAACTCTGTGAAGCTCTCATGCGTGGTGTGTGCGTGCGTGTGCGCCTTCTGCGTCGCTGCTGCTCACGTAAACGGATTTGCGTGATGACGCAGGAGCTCTCGATCTCCGGCTGTGTTTTTTATTAGAGAAAGAAGAAACCGCTATGTGTGCACAGCGCGAAGGAAAGCGAGCGCTCTAAGCGAGCCGGCTGGATCGAGTCGATTGTTAAGTTTATTCCGGAGATGAAATACAGATAACTACGGTTTAAACTGGACCGTGGCTGCGGCTGGGAAGAGTCTCTTTACGGAGAAATGGAAAAGCAGCCTAAGCCGCAGCTGCTGTTGTCCTCGCAGCTCAGCCTCCAAAACAGGGTCTATGAGGTGACATTAAACAGCGTTTTTCTCTCCTGGAAAGAGGTGGAGACGAGACAAAAACGGGCTGTTGGCAACATTTATGGTCCTTTGAAGGCTGGTAAGTTTCAAACTAATAAATAAATTAGGATTTTTTCCTCCGTACACTCTTTGTTTTGGTTCCGCACTGCCTCTGTCTGTATAATTTACATATACTAAGGCCTGTTGATTTCCTATAGAAAGAGGAAGAAGCACGTGTACATACTATATATATATATATATAAAATATATATATATATATATATATATATATATATATATATATATATATATATATATAGGCAGGAGTAGTTAAAGAGCATTAAGAATGACCTTCATGGACTTAGGAAGACTAACCGGGCTTCAATACCAATTCACTATCCTCTCTATCCAAGTACACTGCAGGGCTTTATACTATATTTTATTACACTACAATGTGTGTCCAATAAGAGGTCATCTGGGACACAGGCCTGACCTCCATGGTGACCTAAAGAGAAGGACAGGAGGACACAGATGCACTAACCTGTAAGTAGAGCTCACTGTCCTCAAGGGTAAGCTGATCTATTGGGTCATATGTCCTCATGGTTCATTTACTAACTGTGCTATAAATAATGCTTAGAAGAGATTAAGGGATCTTTTACCTTTTTCCCTTTCCTCAGAGTTTCTATAATTAACTAGCTTCCTGCCTTGCACTGTTAATTAACAACCCAGAAGGCCTGCAGACTCTTTCATTGTGAACATGTGAGACAGCAGTTCCCTGTTCTCTTTTTCCACAGGTTTTTTGACAGTAGTTTGTTTTGTTTTGTTTAGATATTGACCACAGGGTAAATTCCAGGCTCTGTGTACATGAACAATACTTCATTAGCCATTTTCCACATGACACACCACTATGTAGGATGTTTGTGTGTGTGTGTATATATATACACTAATCAGGCATAACATTATGACCACCTGCCTAATATCGTGTTGGTCACCCTTTTGATGCCAAAACAACCCTGACCTGTCATGCACTGTGTATTCTGACACCTTTCTATCAGAACCAGCATTAACGTCTTCAGCAATTTCAGCAACAGTAGCTCGTCTGTTGGATCGGATCACACGGGCCAGCCTTCATTCCCCATGTGCATCAATCAGTTCACTTGCTACCTAATATATCCCACCCACTAACAGGTGCCATGATGAGATAATCAGTGTTATTCACTTCACGGTTATAATGTTATGGTCGATCAATGTATATATGTGTGTGTGTGTGTGTGTGTATGTGTATATGTATGTATATATATATATATGTATATATATATGTATATGTGTATATATATATATATATATATATATATATATATATATATATATATATATATATATATATATATATATATATATATATATATATATATATATATATATAGGAAAAGCACCAGCTATCATTTTCCAGGACATGAAAGGTCCTGTGCTGCTAAGTTTATATATGCAGGAATACATAAACAAACTGACTGTGGAGAATCTCTGGTTCTCTGTGACCGTGACACTCTTCCTAAGAAAGTTTATCTATGTGTCTATATGAATAGGTTTCACCATAGAAATGCCACAATGAACTCAGTGGCATTGAATACAAGAGTGCACTCTGTACTACCTGGATTTCTTTTACTCTCAAAGCCTACACATATCTTTTACCAAGGGCTGTGCTGCTTTAGAGTTAAGTTTCCTTCCTTTCTCCACTAGATACTGTAGAGGCCCTGGCTTTTGTTACTTGGAAACCTGGAAACTTGAACACTGAAAGGCTTTGACTACTAAGGCCCCTATTCAGACTTGCTATTAGGAGGCATCTCGGGTGATCAGATCAGAGGCGGACGCCACTAAATACAAGTCTGAACACGGTTAAATGCATACTGTGATCTGTTCACATACTGCGCCCTTATAATAGATTTAAAAATGCAGTCACCGGCGTCCAGCCATGTTTATATTATCTTATGGTATGGTTTCTATAGTAACAATTTGGACTTGTATGGCAAACAATCTAAACTTACTAATAAACATTTTTTTAAACAAAGAACAGCATATCATTGATATCATTAAGCATTTTGTTAGGAGACTTCACATGTATAGGAGGAGTCTCGGGTGCCGGTGTCTTTGTCACGGTCAGCAAGTTTCAGGACGGGAGAGTCTTCAGCACAGAGGACTTTGCACTTTCCTGTTTTTCAATAACATAACAAGCTGTAGTGTTTGTCTCTCTGAAATAAAAGAGAAGAATTTCAGGTTCATAGGAATGAAGAGAGAGAAGAAAAAGAAAACTCTTAATAAATCAGTTTTTATGTTGTGGAGAAATGACT
Organism: Hemibagrus guttatus; assembly: GCA_033459395.1. Classification (NCBI taxonomy): domain Eukaryota; kingdom Metazoa; phylum Chordata; class Actinopteri; order Siluriformes; family Bagridae; genus Hemibagrus; species Hemibagrus guttatus. Next base: position 14,555,904 of record JAUCMX010000018.1, read on the forward strand.
AGCCTGTTGAAGAAAATGACTTTTTTTGTTAGTGCTGCTTCATTAGGAGTTAATGCATCACCTTACTCTTATTAGTGTAGTAGTGGCAGTGACAGATTCACAGTGTAGCAGATTCACAATTTGAATATGATTTATTAAAGAAAGAGTCATATTATTAGGCATTAAAGCTATCAAGTGCACTAATGGTCATAAAGCACACAAGTCATTCTCCACACTTGTTCTGGAAGCATACACTATATGTAGGCTATAATACAGGCATACTGTTTCTATATATTAGATATTTGACTATATGTTACTCTGTTTGATTTGTGTGCATGGTCTTGCTTGGGAACAGTTTATATTTTAGTTCAGTTTTTGCTTTCCTCTCTTTTCTTGTGTGATGTTTAAAGCACATTGAGACATGACCGAGATGAACAAGTACTTCACAAATCAATCAATGGTTTTGAAATTGTACCAGATTGATTTAGACTATGAAATTTGATCACATGGTCATTAAAGACGCAGTGGAGGCACCTGGAAAAATCGGGTGTGAACATCTACCCATGTCACCTGTCCATGTGTGATCAGATCAGCTTAGACGAATGATAACACAGAGCCTGAGAGGCAGAACAGCTCGCTATAAAGTGAGTAATGTAGCGTGTCAGGATACATGAGTGTTGCTCATAAATACACAGTCTGATACTGTGTGATTATTTGGAAATATAAGTACAATAATGTGGTTGTGCAATCAAGTGGTGATCTTCCTCCCGAAGTACTTGAACCTCTTTACACTCACTCATACATAATGTCGGCAATGAAAAGAAATTGTTCGGTCATATTTCAATAATGGGTCATCTTAGCTAATGGGCCTGTCAGTCCTCAAGTGTCTTTTATGCTCGCATTGACCTCTGTAGTATTTTACCTAAAGCGCTGATGTAAAGGGTGCTTAAATTTCCCAGAACACTCCAGCTCCATGTTTTTGCATTTCCTATTGGGGTCATTTCCATTTTCACTAACCTACCATTTTATTAACAAAACAGGCTGGCTTTGAAGCTAATGTGCTCTTCCGAAACCATTTCATGGTTCAAATTAGTTTCCACCTCTGCGTATATATTGTTAGTCATTGCCAGTATAATGTCGTCACATATGTTGCTTATTCAGTTTTTGAGTCTCAGCCTTTCTGGTTCCTTTTATTTGGCCACTCTAATACGTTGTTCAAATCTTTGTGGGGAAAAATGCAGCTCCACCAAGATTCAAATACAGAAGTGATCTTGGGATAATACCAAATTTGAGCACATTTCATTCCAGCAGAAAAAAAGCTGAGCTCTATGGGGCTGTGTGTTGAAGTTGGGTAAGTAACCTTACTCTGTTAAGCAGTATGAGTCATGGCTCAACCATGGACAGTGATGAGGTTGGACGCGGACGAGCACCAGGATTTAGATCATCTCCATGATCTGATTAGTTGCTACAAGTCTAGCTGTCTGTGTGCATGACATCCTTCGCTCTCCAAGAACCCAATGGAGTATAACAAATAAGCCTAAGCGGCAATAATTAGTAATTTACTTTGACTTTTCTTCACCTGCTCCTTTTGCATTTGCTTGAGGCATTTCCATGCACACAAAGATAACCGAGTTTGAGTGACTACTACAGAAGGTTGATTGGACTAATTGACCAAACTAAGGTCTGAAAAACAGATTCGCCTTTTCACAGTGTATATTTAATGTAACCTAACGCCCATCTTGCACATAAAGCTTCTGCCAGAATATATAAGGTGGAAAAAGGCCATTCAAAGACCTTATTTGTAAAGGATCATTTCATGCTAAAGCAATGTTTGGCCAAGAATAACACCATGCATTGGACATGTGCGGCTGCTCAAACAAGACTCGGGGAAGGGCAACGTGTTATGTAAGCTTCCTGCAATGAGCTCACGTGTGCCGTCTGCATTTGCCTGCCACTCACGTGACGAGCCTGCTCCGACTTGCATCTCCCTGGTGATGAAGCCTGGTCTTGTATTTCTTACAAAACCGCAGCAATGTGTAATGGTGCCAACATAGCTGACTTGTTTTCAAACCACTGCTGTACATGAGGTTCTGCTGCCAGTAAATATTTTAAAATCTTTTTTTTTCCTCCCAAATCCCTGGAGCTTCATTAGAAAGATCGATAAATTAAGTGGATGTCTGCTCCCATGCAATGTGTGGTTAAGAATGAAAGGAAATGGCAAAAAGTTACATGTAATTAAGATGCGATCTTCAATGATTTTTTCTTTACTTTTTTTAGTGCAAACTATTTATACTTGCAGTTTCTTGCATTCCCTACAATTCGTTTCAACATTTTCATAGTATTGCCAGTGGGATTTAGCCTTTGCTTCATCTCTTATAAAGAGCAGTGCAGCAGAAAGTTAGTCCTTTAGTGCATCCAGCTCTCTCACCTCCTTATCTCTACACTCTGCTCAAACCCATCAGATCAGGATCAGAGCTTGAACTTTGATGCAAATATTGCCATCAGCTCCATTGTGCTGATCATCTCGTAGACCGCTGAAGAGCATAACCGTATCTCTGTTATAACTCTTCACAAATACTTCATATATCTATGCACTACATTCTGGAGCTTTGAGCCTCATGTTTAGTCTCATCTACATCTGGGATGGATTAATTAATGACGTTGAACATCTCTGGAAAAGAAACTGGTGAACGAAGAAGCAGCTTCCTAAGTTAACAGTGATTCCTGATTGATATCCATTATGTTTAAGAGCTTACAATAACTATGCATATCACTAATAGTTAACATGCGTACTCATAAGATTATACACCAATCAGGCATAACATTATGACCACCTGCCTAATATTGTGTTGGTCTCCCTTTTGCTGCCAAAACACAGCAAACTGTGATGCACTGTGTATTGTGACGCCTTTCTATCAGAACCAGCATTAACTTCTTCAGCAATTTGAGCAACTGTACCTCATCTGTTGGATCGGATCACACGGGCCAGCCTTCACTCCCCACGTGCATCAATGAGCCTTGGCCGCCCATGACCCTGTCACCGGTTCACCACTGTGCACACCCCACAAGAGCTGCAGTTTTGGAGATACTCTGACTCAGTTGTCTAGTCATCACAATTTGGCCCTTGTCAAACTCTTTCAAATCCTTACGCTTGCCCATTTTTCCTGCTTCTCACATCAGCTTTGAGGACAAAATGTTCCCTTGCTGCCTAATATATCCCACCCACTAACAGATGCCATGATGAGGAGATAATCAGTCTTATTCACTACACCTGTCACCTGTCAATGTTATGCCTGATCTGTGTATAGGTGGAAACTTTTTGCCTCTACCCCTCGGGTTGTCCATCCATTCATCTATCTATCTGTCTGAGATTCTCACTAGTGTGATATCTCCAGAATGAGTAGTTGAATGTTTGTTAGATTTGTATGATTTTATCAACGTAAGCAGCAAATGAACCTGCAATTGAACCGCACAGGGCCGAGGTCAACATCTGGGGTCCTCAATCTTCTCCTCAAAGGGCGGGAGTGGCTGCAAGCTTTCATTTCAGCCAGGCAGGAGCCAAGCCTGATTCCACCTGTTTAATCAGTTCATCCTGGTCTCCAGTCAGCTATCAAAGTGTGTTGGAATAAAAGCCTGCAGCCACACTGGCCCTTTGCAGTGACGATTGAAGACTCCTGGTCAAAGGACTGTTATATGTTGGCTTACGTAGTTTTTTTTTTTCCTGTTTGAAGTCCAGTCCCTCCAGAAAGTATTCACCAATTGTTCAACCTCTTAGTGGGAATTGCTTTTTTCTGCTGTGTTGTAACATATTTTAGGACTAGGATTTTTTCAAGTCATTAAATAAAAAATGATTTTTTTTTATTAAAATAACTAAATAAACAATAAGAATTATTTATAAAATATCGGACTACTTATCAATTCAGTATTTATTCACGCCTCAGAATCTACAGTGTTGTCCTTTTGCAGCATTCACAGATTTGAGTCAGCTCGACTGTGTCTTCATCAATGCAATGAACAAAGCTGGACAGTAGTTTTCAGTTCATGCCACAGGCTGCTTTTTTTTCTCAAATCATTTCTTTTTATTTTTGTAATGTGCTTTCGCTCATTGTCCTGCTGTGATGTAAATTTTCACCCTAGACCCAAATTTCTGTCTGGGTGGATCAGGTTCTCCTCAAGAATTTGCTTGTATTTGGCTTCATCCATGTTGCTTGTGATGACAAGATTTCTTGTCCCTCCTGCTGCAAAGCAACCCTAGAGCATGTTACCACCATGATGCTTTGTAAAGATGAGGTCTGCACAGGTTCTCCTATTTCAGCCACTGAGCTCCGTTACCCTGTCAGTGTCATAGTTGGCATCTTTTCTTACAATTGCCCTTCATGCTTGTTCACCTAGTCTGGAAGGGTTGCCTGTCCTTGCTAGTGTCTGGGCTGCGGTATAATTTTTCCTCTTCTAATGGCTTTCAGTGCGCTGATGAAGGTTCAAAGCTTTGCTTTCTTTTTCCAACTGCTTTTATAATCTTCAATAACCAGCTTTCCACCGCCTAACAAATAGATCTTGAAGCTTCATGCCAAGTTCTACTTGTACCTTCAATGTCCTTTTCCTGCCATAGAAACAAAGTAGCACATCATACACGCAGTCCTGTGGCAAATGTTTAGCAGAAACGGATCTAATCTCACAAGTAGTGAGATGTGACATGAGTTTTGTTCCTTGATTTATCTAGACGACTTTCAACATTTCTATATTAGTATCTACAAACAAAGACGCATAATTAAATCTGCAAATAGCAGAATAGCAAATCAAGGAGACTGACAGCGAGTTATAATGTCGTTCAATGCGCATATGACAAATGGCATGAATATTCATCATCTCGTTTATCAGGGATGGTTGAATTGTTTTTCTTAAGTTTATCAGTTAGCCTACCAGGCAAGAAACATCCAAAATTCATGAGCGTTCTATAGACGATCAGTGGAAGGTGAACTGGTAATGAACAATTGCTTTCTACACTCTTGTTTTGAAATGGCCTTTTCCAGCTCTCTGTAAAACAGCTGTTGTGTTTAGGCTGCAACACTTGCACAACCAGCTTAACATTTGGCTACAAAACAATTTTAAAAAACAGGTTTCTCATGTTCATGCTGTTCACACCTAAATGTCAGAATGGAAGGACTCTGTTGCATGGATTCACAGCAAATCTATTCATGATTGTGTTCATTGGTAATATGATGAGGATGTGTTCATGAGATTGGAGATGCATAAAATGGAGTTTATGACACTGCACATCTGTAAGACTTCCATATAATGTTAGATAACAGACAGAACACTAAAGGTAACCTGAGGTCAGGGATCTTTGTACAGATCATAATTCTCTCTTTCTCTTTCTCTCTCTCTCTCTCTCTCTCTCTCTCTCTCTCTCTGAAAAATTGTCTGCTATCTCTTATAATAGTATATTACTGCTGTGTCATACAGACACAGTACATCAGTCAATTTAGTCAAAAATGCTGAACTCCCAGGAGGGAGAAACATTAGCAGCCAGACGACAGTGGAATGTCTAGTATTGTTAGGAGGCATTTCCTTTCCCTCAACCTTGTTTACTGCCTTGTTCTGATTGCTGAAGGCAGGATTTCCTAATTTAAGAACACTGGAATCAACAATACAATCTGTTTTAGGTGGACATTTTGGGGAACCATTTAAAATATGTGAGCTGAATGTTAGATATTAAAATTCTTGATATTTTTGTCTGTAAAACACTTCTGGGGGTTTGCCTTACATGTTCAGAGTGTTTGGTGGAATAAAGTCTGTGAGTATTTAAAGGAAACTCTCTGGTGGCTCTGTTATTCCTTCAGATTCATCTGACATGGTTTGGGTCCACTTGTCCCCTTCGAATGAAGTGTCACTGCAAAACAGGACAAAGTTTGTGTACCCTATGATCATACGTTTCTATCCAGATGGGAGTGGTCTCTTTGAGCATGACTCCACCCGGTCCTCAGGGCACAAGGGTTGTCTTTATGGTTTATGGTATTGAACATCTCTGGGGCATTATGTACTAACGTGCTGAAAAATGCTCTGCACCATCACTATTAAATATGCTTTGGAAGAGCAGGGTTCATCTCTCCAGGACAGACTTGTAGTATCTATGACGAGGCACATTTGAATTCAACTTTTAATTGCTCACATACAATCATACATGAAATGCTTTCTGTTCTGAATTGACCTCCATGTACTCACTTTGCAGAAAAGATTGTGATCAAAACACGAATTGTACTCTTAGAACTAGCCTAGCCTGTTTTCCGTTCTGACTGAACTTTCATCCGAGATTTCATAATGGATATTTTAAGTACTCGGGACTTAATCAGATTCTCTGAGAAAGATGGAAACGAATCAGAACATGGAAAGATGTGAAGCAAGAGGACTGTTTTAACGATCGCCCCTTTCACATCATTGTCCTGATATTTCTTTTAGTTTCATACATCCCTTCTAAACAATCTGGATTGTGTAACTCAACAATAACAAATCCCTTTTTGTTATTCAGGTTCAAGGTTTAAAAGTTTACATCTGCTGACAATGTGTTCCTTTTTTTTTTTTTTAATATATTTTTTATGTATATATATATATATATATATATATATATATATATATATATATATATATATATATATATATATTTTCTTTTTTATTGTAGCAGGCGGCCACTATGTGCCAGTGTGTGAGATCATATCCGTCCAGGAGGCAGAGGAAGAGTGCCCGAGCACAGACCTAGGAAAATGGCAGAAAGTTCCACAAAGTCCGGCTGAATCTAACCAGCATGCTTTCACAGGTATGCATGCTCATTGCTGTAATGAAGTGTTAAGCTATGCAGGCTCTCACTGTAATTTTCTAACGGGATAAACCCACAGCAGTTGTAAGAGGAACGCAGGTTATCTATCCAGGAATGCACAAATCAGTTCAAAGATCGGCATGTAATTGTATGTTACACTCTTTATCACGCTATACAGCTGGTCTGCACATGTTTAAGCTATTTTGACCTACTCTCTGTAGTGTCCTATGTGGAGAGGATTCAGAAACACCGCTGGCGGTGCAGTGAAGTCACCCTCCATTGCACTGATAGGACACTGTGCCTGCAATGGGTCCAAGCCATCAGGGAGCAACTCTCACTATTGAGTATGTCCTTAATGTTCTTTTGTGCAACTGACCTAGAATAATGATTACGTTGCCTTTCATAAAAGCTTGTTTAGCTTCATTTATTTGTTGCTGGAAATACTACATATATCTCACACTGACATAGTTTAGGCTGCTTTGCTTAGTCCATTTGTTTCTAGAGTTTCTAGAAACAACTTGCACCTGAGTTGACCATTTACATCTAAGGTTTATATATTGTAAAGTATTCCGTGCCTAGAGAAGATGACACTTTGGTTTAAGAAGTCGGATACGATAGAAGGGACAACGGACCGGTGTAGGGATAAATTATTTTCCGAATCACGTGCTTATACTTTAGAACGTTATAGCAAAAATGCATATTACGCTAGAAATAAACATTTATAAAAATAGAATAGAAATGTGACAGTGGCCTGATAGAATAGTTTTGCACCTTCATAAATATTTTTGTAAAATAATTATGCTAGGATTAGAATACATTACACAGGGATTTTAAGAAACATTCAGTCATTAATACAAAACACACCTATTCAGGAACCTAGTCTGTGTCTGGAGATCCAGTCCAAGGGGTTCCTTTCTAATAAGGCAAATTATGAATGTTTGTCATGTTTAATAAAGTTTATTTGTTAACAAAAAAGCAATAAAGTTGTATTCTAGACAAAAGATTCTGTTGTGCAGCAAATTAAGCTTGTTATTTCTCCCCATCTCCTTATTTGCAGCTATCCGACCGAAGCGCTTGCTGGTCTACATAAATCCCTATGGAGGGAAACACCGTGGGAAAAGGATTTATGAGCAGAAAGTAGCCCCAATTTTTTCCCGTGCCTCTATTTCCACCGACGTGATTGGTGAGCGCCCATCAGCCGTCTACATTAACATTTGAATAAAAAATGAGCATTCACTTTCCGCAAAAAGATATTTGTGGGCAAATAGCCGTAACTTGCCAAGTGTTCCCAGGGATATGATTTTGTTTACAGGTTTATCCATCAGGCAGGATAATGATAATGGGAGCGCTGATAGCTGGTAAACATGAAAGGATTATTCATCAGGGTGTTTTTTTTTCCACACATAGGCTACAAAATAGTGAATGGAATACTTGCAGCCCACAGTCATATATAACTGTATAAGGCCTATTAATGAAGAATGTGCTTTTATCATGTTGGCATTTCACAAACAACAGAAACAAAATCATTAGAGAAGCCGAGCTAGCTTTAATAAGCTCTATACATCTGTTTTTGCATCTATAGTCACATAATCACCATCACAACAAGAGGCTTTCTGCAAACCATCTGTTTTTAGGACATGTGTATTTTACCATCTCCTGTCAGTCATGACTGAGTATGTCTTGTATTAAGATGTAGTTGAGGGTTTTTGGGTTTTTTTTTTATTCTGCGGCAGCATTAGCTTTCACTTATCAGTTGATGTAGCTGGATTAATTGTACCCTTCAAAACCTCTAGTGAAGTAGCAGTGTAACTTTCAGATTAAGTCGATGTCATTGCTTCCGTTGCCCCTCACCGTTCGTAATTAACATAACTATGCATTTGTTTCCATAGTTACAGAGCGGGCAAATCATGCCAGGGACCACCTGAAAACGGAGGCTGAGCTAAAGAAATACGACGGGTGAGTTGCAGTTAACCAAGATCACTGTGGGTATGTGTCAGCTCTTAATTTGCCCAGTGAGGAATTAGCCCTTCCACAGCAAAGACTAGATTATCATTTAAGCACACATCAGTCGGCTGGCACTGCAGGGAGAACCTGCTAAGGAGAAAAATGAGCTTTGGTGACATCAGTATGCAGCATTCATCACAACGAGACCAGAAGCCAAGTGCTTCTGAGTGGAATTGGTGTTTCTGGATCAGGATTTTCTTTCAGCACTTCAGCAAATAGCACTCATTAGCCTGGTTCTGCTTCCAAGAAATGCAACCCTTATCCCTTATATTAACTCTGGTAGAGGAGTCCCATACTATTGTACTCTTTTATCATCATCTTTCACTCCACAGCACTGTTGAATGGTTGTGATTTCTTAAATGAGTAACACAGCTTGAATGCTGGTGACTTCAAATGTGTGTGATCACTGATGCGACAAGGAGACGTTTCCTGTCCTAGCATTTATGACAGGAGTCATAGCAGTCTCATTTTTCCTTAATGAAAATGTGCCCAAGACACACAGCTTTGTGCTGCACAATTTTTCAGTAACATGACAAGCTGTAGGTTTTTTCTCAGCTTCTTGGGCAATGGCAAATTGCTGTGGCATAAGAGAAGCAGAAGGCTTTGGGACTTGACTTCATACCACCATGTTGTTGATTATTTGTTTTATAACAGCATACTAATTCATGTTCAATTTTGCCAACATTTAAGCATTTAAAATTTTACATTATGTGCTTAAGATTTCATATAATCTCTATACCTTAAAAAACATACGCATATCTAAATAACTAATAACAAATTCGTGTGATTTAGGCGTCTTGGTAAACTGTTAACATACATTTTGATCCAAAGAAACAAGAGTTTTCTCTCTGTAGCCAAAAAAAGTTTGAGTTAAGATGCGACATACAAGGCCACAGGATAAAACATCAGTGATGTTGAATCTACAGGGTGGTTTGCGTTGGAGGAGACGGCATGTTCAGCGAGATCATACATGGCCTAATCTCCCGCACTCAGTGTGACTCCGGGGTAGACCAGAATCGTTCAGACGAGACCCTGATACCTTGCAGCCTTCATATTGGCATCATTCCTGCAGGTGAGTTCCCTATACTCAAGAGTAAATAAAGGTGTCTAGAGAAAATAGCTTCGCTTTCTTTCTTTTTCTTGTTTTTCCTGTTACCACACCACATCGAGGCCTCTTCTGATAGCCTACCTGTGAGGCATGAAGTGTACATTCTACGTAGCTATGTTCCGCATCATCACAAATTCCACAGCTATGAGTTATCACAGATGGTTATGGTGTGCTGGTTTGCCAAAGAGCAGGCCTTTTTCTAGCCACTACGCAATGAAAACAGTCAGTCTTGATGCAACTCAGATAACACGATAACTTAAATGTGGGGGGATTGAAAGCAACTCCTACTGTAGTGGAAAAAGAGAGAAGCTCTTTTGTTTGCATCCTGGCTTTGCCATATTTTGCCGAGGGCCCATTAATCTTGATAACACCCTTTTAACAAGGATTAATGAAATGGCCTTGAGATATAGAGTGCTGTTCACCAATGAGTGTGGAAATGTACACAGTTTAAAATCATATTATTAGATAAAGATAGCAGTAAGCTAGCTTTATCAGTATTTATAGAAACATTCTGTTCAGTTACAATCTGTTCAGGTTTAAATAAACAGTATGAATTTTCTATACTAATGGAAGGGTGGTGTACTGGTGCTGCCTCAAATCTCCAGAGATGTAGGTTACTGCCTGTGTAGGGTTTCACATGGATATTGTGTCTTCTACAGTTTTGTCTATCCAGGAAGGTGTTAATAGGTGGACTGGCAAAGCTACAGTTCCCTTGGATGTGATTAGTGTAAACAGTAAGCCACAGTAAGCCTTACACTCAGGATTTACACCTTAACCATGGTTGAAGTGGTTACAGAAGATGAATGACTTAAACTGCTAATGGAAGAAAATAGGTAGAATGTGAGAATTCTTCTTTCCTCACAGCTAGAGCTTGCTATGTTGATGAACTAGTTTTGATTCTGGCTCAAATTTTAACCCTACATCAAAACAAAAGTGTTTTCATAAGCACTTTCTTCCAATTATATTTCTTTTAATCTGTTTGTTTTCCATTTTTGTTTTGCCTCATTTTTGTAATTTTATTTATTTATTTTTTTTAATTCATGTATTCATTCATCATTAGTAATAGCTTTATTCTGGTAAGTCACAGTGGATCCAGAACCTTGACTCAGGAATATCTCGCCGATCGGATGCCAGTTTATCACAGCCCCTTCAGACTTTCATTCATTTTTTAATCCTTTTTTTTCTATGCTTTTTTTCCCCCCTCCCTTTTGCTTTATTTTTTCCTTCTTACCTTTCCCACTTCTCTTCCTACCGGTGCTCGTACTTTCTACATTGTTGACAGAACCGGCCTGGTTGTATTCCAGCCGGCAGGAGTTCTGTGCTTACCACTGCTCTTGCTGGGTTTTATATTAGCTATTTGAGACAGAAGAAATTCATTACTGAGCAGAGTGAGAGAAGAAGAATGAAGTCTGAAATCTCATCTCTGTAAAAAGCAGTGCCTTGCTGCTAATAGTATTCTCCTCCATGCCTCTGTGAGTCAGCTAAATTGTTCTCGGCACAAAGAAGAGGGGGAAAGTTATTTTTTGCTTGCACAGAAGCCTGAACCGAAAAACCTCAGGCATATCTAATATTTGGCTAACATTTATTCCGATTGCTAGGTAGATTGTCCCAGCATCTAAATTGCGCAGTGGGAAGGTGTAAGCGAGAGAGAGAGAGAAAAATTCTGATTTTCATATTTTTACATTTACATGGCAAAGCCCTGACCTGTGAAATGTGTTTGTGAAATAGGTTCGACTGACTGCATATGCTATGCGACGGTTGGGTCCAATGACCCCATGACCTCAGCTCTGCACATCGTCGTAGGTGAGTGTGCATGCCCTGAGCAAACTGTGACATACAACCGGTAACACAAGCACGTCACATAAATTTGCATGTTGTCTAACTTCATTAATTAACAAGTAAGGAATATTTCTTCCAAAGGTTTTTCCCTTGCTGAGTAAGGGTGAGATGTAAATGTAGTTATAAAACTACATACCAGGCACGCACACCCATACTTATCGTAGCTGTAGGGTGGAGTTGTTGGCATTTGGAGTTTATTCATTTCAGGAACAAATACTTGCAAGACAACAGTGTTGAAATTGTTTAAAGAGGTGTCATTATAGGTTGCTAACAATCTTAGGTCATGAACATAGTGACATTTTCCAGGAGCCTATTAACTGGAACTTGTGCAGAGAATATGACTCTTTTAGTCATATTTTTTTTGCAGTCACTGCTGTGATGCCTATAATTTGTTAAAAAGAAGAAGAACGGGAAGCCACATGTATATCCTGACCTATTTTCTTTCTATTCCCAGGAGATTCCCAGCCAATGGACGTCTGTTCCATCCACCATAACAATACCTTTCTCCGCTACTCTGTCTCACTGCTTGGTTATGGTTTCTATGGCGATGTACTGACTGACAGTGAGAGGAAGCGCTGGATGGGCCCAGCTCGCTATGACATCTCAGGTCAGCAAGACCTCCATAATAACAGACTGAAGAAAGGGGGAAAAAGCAAAAGTTACTCTTATTGCCATCATTCTTTCAATTGCTGTCATTTTCAATGGGAACCCTGTTGGTTTGTGGCAGGTGTTAAAACGTTTCTGTCACATCGCTACTATGAAGGGACAATCTCTTTCCTTCCTGCTGATGAGAACGTAGGAACTCCACGTGACAAGCTGCAATGCCGATCTGGGTGAGATTTACCATGTTCAACAGCTAATGGTTTTATTAATTGTCATCTCAAACCTCAAGTAGCCTGTGTGTTTGTGTAGCAGTAACAGATGCACTCAAATGATCTTGCTGTTCCTTGCTGTCTGATACCAGGCTTAATGGATAATGACTTGCTCTTTTGTTAGGTGTAATATCTGCAGGCTGCCTTCAGTTGACAAGCAGGTTTCCAAAGATGAGGAAAGCATCTCAGATACCGGTGAGAATCCAAGCCCTACACTGGCACCCTGTACAATGAGGCGAAATGATAGTTTTTAAGCACTTGATTGCTGCTTTGACCCTTTGCTTGCATCCAGCTCATTTAAAAACCCAAGCTGATTAGCATAGGGTGCCTAACATCTGTGGTTTAAAATGTCTAACTATAATCACTGCATGTACATGCTGCTTAAACAGGCATAAATACAAACTAGATGCAGTCTTCATCACTTTAGCTTATGCACAAATAATCAGTAAGCAAATCTTGCATTCATACATTCACCTGTTCCAACACGACATTGCCCCTGTGTCCAAAGCGAGCTCCAAGAAGACATTATTTTCCAAGGTCAGAGTGTAAACACTAGAGTGGCCTACACAGAGCCATGACCTCAATGCTGCTGAAGACCTTTGGATGAATACAAATGAAGACCTGTAAGAATAGGTCAAAATGTCTATATATGGCATTCATTTGGCTGGATGACCTTTATCAACATGCACACAAATATAAAGAAAATAAGCATTACTGAAATCTGGAAAGAATTTAAATTTAGTTTGGCCAAAAAGAAAACATTTTATGCTCAACTTAAGTAAATGATTGATAAATGAAGCCTGTTGTCCTTTTGTTTACAGTCAGAACTAAGTTCCATCTAGTAGTTATCATTAACATACTAATCCTAAAATGACAGGGATTTAAATGAACATGGAGTCAGGAGCAGTGGATGTTCTCTTACTGCTCTGATTATTCCCACACTTCCACCTACAGTGGGTGAACAAATATATTCTCCACACATGATATGCCGCCCTCCCATCTGTCCCTGCACTGATTATTCCCAAGAACTCACTTACTCTCTCTCTCTTTCTCACACACAGACACACACACCAACTTCTCGTGGATTATTATCTGTTTCAGCTCTGAACAGCAGGCACCTTCATTACAGACTGGTCTGTCTGTTTACTGTGACTTACTGATAAGTGCTGTTTACAGAGACACGTGCACCTCCAGGTCTGTAATTGCAATTTGGACTTGGTTAGACTTGGTAGCGAAAGCAATTCAAGGAGAGAAGGGAGATAGAGGTGTGTGCATGTGAGAGTATGTGTGTGCTGGGAGAGTTAAGTGTACTTAATCAGCAATCTGATTAAGATGCATGCTACCGATAAGCACCAAATGAACATAAGCCAAAGGTCTCTTGTCATTTCGGACAAATAAAATATATTGCCTTTTCTTAGCTCCGCAGGCCTGTTGACACGGGAAAACCTCATCTCTGTTTCTTTTAGGAGTCTCAGACCAAACTCTGTGATTTTTTTATAATTACCGATCACACAGCAGCAAGCATTCATTAACAAGACATTTACTGCATGGCCAGATATTAATAGTAATCAAAAATGATATTAAGTGCTACATTCATCTCTGATGTGTTTGGGCCCAGGACATCAGATTTAAAGATAACTGTTTAAACCTAACCTCAATCCAATATCTATGTGTAATTACCATAGAAAGAAACTTGTTCTTCTTCTTCTTTCGGCTTTTCCCTTCAGGTGTCGCCACAGCGAATCATCTCTCTCCACCTATCCCTATCTTCTGCATCCTCAACACTTGCACCCACTAGCTTCATATCCTCATTAATTCCATCCATATACCTCCTCTTTGGCCTTCCTCTTTGCCTCCTGCCTGGCAGCCCCATGTCCAACATTCTCCTACCAATATACTCACTCTCCCTCCTCTGAACATGTCCAAACCATCTTAATCTGGCCTCCCTAACTTTGTCCCCCAAATGTCCAACATGAGCTGTCCCTCTGATGTACTCGTTCCTAATCCTGTCCAATCTTGTCACTCCCAAAGAGAACCTCAACATCTTCAGCTCTGCTACCTCTAGCTCTGACTCCTCCTGTCTCTTCCTCAGTGACACTGTCTCTAAACCATACAGCATGGCCGGTCTCACCACTGTCCTGTACACCTTCCCCTTGATTCTCGCTGATATTTTCCTATCACACAGAACTCCCGACACCTTTCTCCACCCATTCCAACCTGCCTGCACTCGCTTCTTTACCTCTTTCCCACACTCTCCATTACTCTGGACTGTTGACCCCAAGTACTTAAACTCCTGTACCTTCTTCACCTCTTCACCCTGTAACCTTACTGTTCCACGTCCCCCCCTTTCATTCACACACATGTACTCAGTCTTACTACGACTGACTTTCATTCATCTTCTCTCCAGCGCAAACCTCCACCTCTCCAGGTTTTCCTCCACCTGCTCCCTGCTCTCACTACAGATCACAATGTCATCTGCAAACATCATTGTCCAAGGAGACTCCTGTCTGACCTCCTCTGACAACTGGTCCATCACTATAGCAAACAGGAAGGGGCTCAGAGCCGATCCCTGATGCAGTCCCACCTTCACTTTGAACTCCTCTCTGACCTACAGCACACCTCACCACTGTCCTGCTCCTCTCATACATGTCCTGCACCACTCTGACATACTTCTCTGCTACTCCTGACTTCCTCATACAGTACCACAGCTCTTCTCTTGGCACCCTGTCATACGCTTTCTCCAAGTCTACAAACACACAGTGCAACTCCCTCTGACCATCCCTATACTTCTCCATCAAAATTCTCAGAGCAAAAATTGCATCTGTTGTGCTCTTTCTGGGCATGAAGCCATACTGCTGCTCACAAATTTCCACTACCTTCCTTAACCTAGCTTCCACTACTCTTTCCCATAGCTTCATTGTATGGCTCATCAACTTTATCCCCCTATAGTCTGTTCCCCTATACTGTGAAATAAAAAATATAGATATAACACAAAAATCTTATCTATAATAACTCGTTTTTTGATCATTATAACAAGATATTGTAACATGAATTTAATACTACACACATGACCCTAAACAAAAGGTGTAATAAAATAAGCATGAGAAAATGTCTTGCCAGATGCTGGTCTTGTGTAGTTTTATTCAGCATTTAAACATTGGAGCAATAGTATTAATTCATGTTCCTCTGGTCTTCATGTGGAACAACACTTCTTCCAAGAGAAAAAGGATTCCCATCTCTTCCATTCTAAGTGAGATCTGAATTGCTGAAAATGCAAGGGTTCCTACCAATAGCTGTGTGTTTTACATTGCAGATACAAAAGGAGTATGGCAGGTCATCAGGGGAAAGTTTTTGGCCATCAATGCTGCATGTATGAGCTGTGCTTGTCCTCGCAGCCCCAAAGGCCTGTCTCCCTCTGCACACCTGGCTGATGGCACAGCTGACCTCATCCTGGTGCGCAAGTGCTCACGATTTGACTTCCTGCGCCACCTGCTGCGTCACACCAACAAAGACGACCAGGTACGCGCTGAAACACGTTGGCATTATTGTCACTGGGAGTTGCTATTATAGGAAAATACTTGGGGTGGTAACAGTAACAGCACATCACACCACCTTCATTGATTGCCTCATTGTCTTGTTCCTTATTTGGCTTTAGCTTGACTTTAACCAAGCTTGCTACTATTTACAGTAAATTTTGAACAAAAACAGAGCCAAAAATAAACACAATTAAAACATACTTCATTATCCTGCCCACTAGATTTAGGTTCCCTTGTCCAAACACCAATGCCAAATTCAGTGCTCTAAAAAACAACTGTTTTACATTGTCTATTGCTCTCACATTAAATCCAGAAATTATATATCTTTCCTGCCAGGGAGCAGTTCAGGTTCAGAAAGCCTCTAATATGACTAGATGAATGCTCAGAGTTTTTCATTAGATTTATGAGCCATAAAACCAACAAGGCAGAAATATTAGATTTATCTCAAAGGTAATTGAGGGAAACTTTCCAGCCCCTGCCTTGTCTGGTTGCTCATCCTGCTTCCTTTTTTCAGGCATGGCTGTGTCTTGGGAGTTGTGTGTCATGGGTGACTCACCCTTCCAGCAGCAAAATTTGGTTAGATGGACACAGCTGTTTGTTAGCAAGGGTTCACTTCAGTTCACTCTGGTTTCCATTTCCATGTTAGAAGTCTCAGCCATATTCATCAGAAGCCCACATGCTCATTAGTAATCCTTCCACATTCAGGGATAAAAACCTCTGTGATTTGTTACAATCATATAACTGTAGATCTGGCACTGGCAATAAAGCAACGTTTAATTTGATTATCTTAACAACCTCTTAGCTAAATACTTGATCAAATCCTGTGGCAAAAAGTATTATTTTAAGATGCTGCTGAAATGTAGATATTGTGCAGCATTCCCTCCGTATAAGAAGTTAGTACATTCCACTATGATTAAAAGGGAAATGTTCACCCGCTCTCCTAATTACATCAGAGCAGAGAGGATGGCTCCTAATACAGCGTGTGGTGCTGTTTGTGTTGCAGTTTGACCACCCATTTGTGGAGGTGTACCGCGTGCACCAGTTCCGCTTCACGCCCAGGTACGAGGAGACTGACTCTGAGCTGGAGGTGCGGGAGGCTGAGGGCTCTGGTCGTAAACGCTTCTTCAGCCAGATATGCAGAGAGCATCCGGCATGCAACTGCAGCCTGGTGCACAGCAGCTGGAACTGTGATGGAGAAATCCTGCCTCATGCTGCCATTCAAGTCAGGTATCGAGTCATAGAAATTAGTGCTAATTATGTAGATAATACACTGTAGTGCAGTAATGTACATATTCAACTTGGAAATGGACATTCTGGGCCATTGGTTTGTGAGTTATAAAATTCAGTACATCTATACATATAAAGTCAGTGGAAGCAGACCAAACATGAGGATTGTTTGAACCTTTCTGAGCAGAGAGACTGTCATGATATACAATTCAGTTATAGTTTCTGACCTGTACAAGGTGTACCAGCAAGTTGGGTGTATTTACTAAATACCAGCCTCATACACTTGTAGAAGTGAAACACACACACACACAACACCATGTCAGTGCCACACCTCACCCAAATAATCTCTGCTCAGCAGTCATCCCGTGCCATTGATAGATGGAGTATAAAGCTGGCTGGGATATTGTCCATGACATCAGGAGGGCTACAGACAGTAACTGAATTTTTTTAGAGTGAATCTGCATGTAGATGTACCTGATAAATGAGCAAATAAATGTAGGTGCAAGAAAAAGTGTAAGTAATGAACGTCAGTGTCAATTTTTGCCATATCAGAAAGAGGGAAAGTTTCCTTTGCACATTGAAATGCAAATGACCTCAGTGCACTGTTAGAGCTCATGATAAGTAAATCACTTTGAGCTGGCACGAGCCACTTCCAGTGGAATATTACAACCACAGAGAAACTGTATGAGCATTGCACTGTTTTAAAAAAAAACTATTTAGATAACAGAAAGCACTCGATTATCACAGGAAATCTTTATGTAGCATGATGGCTTTCCTGAATGCAACATTTATTTCACACTCCATTTGTCCCATCAGTGACGCATAGCTGTCTAATGTCCTGTAATTACTGGCCTTTCCACTGTTAAAAGCTCACTCCCATTTAATTAAAATTTAGGCCCATTCATTTATCGACTTTTCCTCCTCACTAGTTGTTCTTTGAATGGTTCAGCAAATGAACTGTAGAGATGAACAATGCTGTGTAAGACAGGCAGCTATACAGAGGATTATGTCTCACCTGAGTGATAAACAGGCCTCGTCTAGTGCAGGTAGAGGAAATGAAATTCAAACTCTTCCAAAGTTGCACAGACGATGCACACGGTTTCAGATGACACAGGAAAATGGAGTAGACTAAAAACCGAGATTTGTTGTCGGATGATGTGAATTAATCTGAATTTATATCAATAATTTGTTCACTACATTTTATTGTAAGGTATAGTTTAAAATAGAAGAACAAGTGTGTGTGGGGTTTAATAACTACTGGGTTAATGTAAGGAGATCCATGTTCCTCTAATAAACATTGCAAACGTAAATGGAAAATCTCTAAAGGGAATTGATTTTTTTTCTTCCAGTATTTAAAAACTGTAGGTGGCAGGTTGGCAATGAATCAATAAATCTGCAAGCTGATTTAATAGCATTTGGGGAAGTGCAGAACCAGTTCACTGACCAGGTTTGTTTAGCCCTTAATGAAATTTTCAAACAGGAGCAATTCAGAAAAGCAAAATAAAGCAAGAAAAAGGAAATGGGTGTTTCTTTAGGAATACTAAAAGCCCATGTGCAGCATTGCAGCATCAGTTAGCCAGGGCTGAAGGACAGCTGCAGGTTAACACAAATCAATCTAATGCAAGTAAAACATCATCTCATTTTAATAATCATAACCCAAGGTGCCAGCTTGTATGTTTTAGCCGTAGTGGTTAGCTTTCTCTCCATGACTGAAAATGATTTTTCTCAGTCAGAAGGAGCGTTCAGTCACAAACAAAATTCTCACACTCAAAATTCACAATATAACTAAACATCTTTTTTAAGTACCTTTTATACTGTTATGGCATTTGTGACTGAAACACAATAATAAATATGTACTTTGAGTTTGAGTATTCTGAGAACTGTGACCATCTGCTGGTGCCATAATGGCTTCTGGCTTGTAAACAACAATCACTGCATTACAGGAGTTCAGGAACATCATGTTTATATTTGTCTCATTACAAGTGAACTTTTCAAGACATCCATCTTAACTGTGGCTACTCCACCCTCATCCATTAATCCAGTTTTTTTTTTCCATATGTTTAAATGCTCTCTTTATCCAAAGTGACATTTGACAGATCTTTGTCTTTCTGTCTCTGTCTTTCCAGAGTGCACTGCCAGTTGATCAAGCTGTTTGCGAGAGGGATTGAAGAGCAGTCCGTCTTTGAGGAACCTTACGCCCTCACTGCAATATAGAGCTGTCCGTCACTGGAAAGAAAAAAAAATTAACTTGATGGTCCCCAAACCTTTGGGTCACATTTGGGTTAACAGGATGCTGTTGTAACGGCGGTTACACAACCGTTTATAGAGTTCGCTGGAAGCGTCATCACAAGTTCATTTATCTTCACCATGGCTGAGTAGATAGCATCTGTCTACTCATAGACCACTGAAATCACAATGGCAAAAGATGGGTTAAACCTGTATCCCCACAGTATTTTTATTTTTTATTTTTTTTAAACAAATAACTTCTTTTAGCGTGACCAAGTTGTTAACTATTTCTCTTACTCCACCCAAAATGCTTGAAGTTTGTTATCTTATGTTAAGCATGACTTTTGTCTGTCTTCCTCTACCGTCAAGCTGGTCTTGATGTTTTGGGCAGCACTATCCCAAAGTTTAAGCATAATGTGCAAATATTTTCTTTACTGGAAGTGAAGTACCCAATATTATCCTGCCTTATATGCTGTTATTAAACATAATACATTTAGTTACTTTACCTTATTTTCTGGAAATGATTATTTAAATATTGTAATGTTTAGCTGTTAATTCCTGCAGCTAAAATGTGTATAATGTAATGTGTAATATATTAAGTGTTTTGTAGCAGTCTAGCACTGGGGCACAGTGTAGCTGATGGCAATCTGTTAGTGATGTAATAGTCTGGACATTATACTGAGGGACATTGCTTCTTAGGAACCTAAATCCCATTCCAAAAATCAAGCATCACCTATAGATATTTCACCTGTTGTTTCCCATTAGTATGATCGGTTTTATTGCTTGATCCTCGGTTGAAAGTATTGTGAGCGTTTGACTAAATGATGTTGATAAACTGCAGTAGTTTTGTCAGCAACATAGTTCTTCTGGCTGTCAACCTGTTTATTATCTCGATCCTTTACTGCTTATGTGCTTCTTTTGCTCAGATTTCTTGATTCTCTCTGTCTTCTTTCTGTAAAATAGCCGCAGGGCATCCTGGTTTGTGACCTTCTGCTGACGGTTTAATGTGGATACTCCAAGGCTGTGTTCATCCACCATCAGGGGATTTTAAAATAGCCTCTTTGCAGTAGTGTAGTGCTGTGCTTGAGTTCAGAGGAGGTTTCCTAATACAGATGATCTAGAAAATCATTCATATTTACTACAGCAGTTGTGTAATTCAAGTAAAGAGGAGCGGCTGTAGTGTGTGATAACGCTATAGCAGTCAATGCCAGGCCATGAACTGTCCTCAATGTGTGTGGGTGTGTGTACAAACAGCAGCCATCTGACAGCTGCTGTGTTTGGCAGCCCGGTTCATGGCCAATCAAACACTTACATGCCCATATGCTTCAACCGCTGTGTCAACAAACCTCCTTTTCGAGCAAGCAGACAGCCCACGATCGGACTTCATCTGCACCAGCAACATAATTCAAAATCCTCTTCGCCCTCCTCATAAATATCACTGCCATCTTCGCTCGCCCTGGCTTTCAGTACTGCGGCTATCACTAATTTATGGTCTAGTGCTGGCAGTTGTGGTGAGCCCGTTTGCTGTACGTTACAGCATCATCAGTATCAATGACACACACACACACACACACACACACACGTATAGCCACTGCAACCCCAGTAGTGATCACTGTGAGCAAAGCAACCTTTTCCTTACATATGCTGCCTAGATAATAGTCTCAGGCATGACTGAAAAGCAGGATTTTCATCTCGCAGGTTTCGAGATGACACAGGGAATGATGTATGACCTGAAATGTACAAGATGATGTGTGTTACAAGAAAAAAAACCTTAATAAAGTTCTTCAAAACATATGTGGTGAGTCAGATGTGGAAGAGACAAGTGGAAGAAACACTGTGAACTGTGTTTTATCCGCTGAAAGCCTGTCAGTCTTGCTTAAAGTGCTGATGACCGCGGTCTCCTTGGGAAATTGATGGAACCAGAGATAGCAAGAGAAAAGTTGCATTGAGTTGTACTGAAGGATAAGCTCTGGAGATTTTACAAGAAATCCTGTTTCAAGGTTGACCAATGCAACTTCCCTTATAGCGTTCATGCATCCAAGGTGATTTATCTCAGAGTAACAAGTAGTGGTTCAACCACGGGTCAACAGGGGTGTTGGCACGGAGCCACAGGTTCAAACGTCCTTGTCATCTTCACTTCCGAGCCGCCTTCTGCAGTGACCTTCAGCAAAGTGCTTTAACCTAAACTAACCCCTATTACTGGCAAGCCTTTTTATGAGGGAGCATTTTTTTTTTTTTAAAAATACAATGAATTCATTTTTTGATTGTATGCAACAACCCTGGCTGTACATTCCTCCAGGAATAATTACATGATCTCGGGCCTTTTCTAATCTTTCCCATCTATCAAACTGTCATTTTATTCCTTGTGTCAGAAATGATTTAGAGCTAAAAACAAGATAACAGCTTGTATCTGTTGCTCCATGTCAGCAAGGTATTTATCTGGACCATCAGACCATTGTTAATCACTGTAACGCTAATTAGTAGATCTAGCGATGGATTGCATTTTCATGGATGGTTTTCATTTCATGTCCTTATAGTTATTTGAGCGTTCATTGTCATTTCTTCCTCCTTTAGTGCAGAAGTCTCAGGTATATGTCTCAATTCTAACCCATTTTACATGGACTGCTGTTAGGAATGGGCTATTGCAGCGCAATCCATGCTTCTTATTATCTTCAAGAGCCTTCCATAATGGTGAAAGCCCCACAAAGCCCCTTCTGACCAATATGATTTGTGGCAAAATGAACAAATGAAGCAACTAAATTTTGGTCGAGATCAGATATATTCTTCACTCACTCTCATTCTGCTCATGTGCTGCGATGGGGAAGATATTTTGCTCTTATTCTCTGCCTTGCTTACTGTTTCTGTACAGCTCATACATTAGGCTTGCTATCTGGTCCCACATGGCAATTGAAGCAAGGTAATTTTCCCATCTATCGTCGACCGAGTAAATTCCATCTCCTCCCTTTCTCGCTTGTGCATCGCCATGTCCTTATTGATTTATTCTGAGACCGGGGACTGTGGGTGGCATCCCACTGAGGCCCACTTTCTCATTCTTGGCCCCTTTTCCAGAGATGTTATAGAGACAAAACCAACAAACAGCTGTCTGTGAGCACTCAAATAACTGGAGACAACTCATTGCAAGTGTGATTACAGTGGCACCTTCGCTTCCACTTTTAAGTAGCTGTGCCGAAGCAGCTCGGCTGAGATTGAATGCTTTTTGGTCTATCCTGGCCTGCAAAAGCCCACCTGAGCCTCATCCAAGGCTTTTACCCAGGCATCACTCCAGCTGAGCTGCAGGAACAAGGGTAGGCATTAACAAAAGAGCAGTCCTCTTCGGTGCAGGTTTTATACAGCACTGTATCTGCGGGTGGCTTTCACCTCTCAATTTTAGATTAAAATCGGTGAAAAGGGAGCTATTCGTGAAAATACTATCCATCATGGCTTGCTCTCCGATTGTTGAGCTGCCTGGTTTGAAATACAAGAGGTGATGATCTGGAAGTAAGGAGCTGCCGTGACTTGTTGCAGACTCCATTATCGATTAATAAGTTTTCAAAGTTTTCATTAGAACAGGTTCATGCTGCACAGTCACAACCAAGCTAGACTTTTTCTCCTCTGTCTACACTGGGGACTAGCAAAAAATAACAGGTGAGAATAAATATGCAGACCATAACTGTCAATTGCTATTGATTGCAGCTGCCCCATTCCCCCCGTGCCCTTGCTGTGCTTCTTTCTCTTAAACCTTTTTCTTGACTGTCCCAAATGCTACCACCTAGTGAAGCTGAAGGCTAGCAGGTCAAGTGATGTCATTCACCACATCTTTGCAAAGAAGGAGACCAGGACGTGTCATAATGCATTTCAAGTTCATTTAGAAGTTAACATTCATTCATTCATTGTCTACCGCTTATCCGATCTATTCTCGGGTCACGGGGAGCCTGTGCCTATCTCAGGCGTCATCGGGCATCAAGGCAGGATACACCCTGGACGGAGTGCCAAACAATCGCAGGGCACACACACTCTCATTCACACACTACAGACAATTTAGAGATGCCAATCAACCTACAACGCATGTCTTTGGACTGAGGGAGGAGACCGGAGTACCCAGAAAAAAATCCACGAGGCACGGGGAGAACATGCACACTCCACACACACATGGCGGAGGTGGGAATCGAACCCCCAACCCTGAAGGTGTGAGGCAAACGTGCTAACCACCAAGCCACTGTGCCCCCCTTAGAAATTAACAGTCTTTCTGTAAATCACATAACTTGTTTGAAAAGGTCTTGAATTAAATAGGTGGCAGTACACAGATATGGTGATCTGAAGGTTAGATGCTTTATTAAAATATCAGTGTCTGAATGACTTTATACCTGCCAGATTTCAGGCAAAGAACTCTTCCAACAGACTTCACATTTCTTTCCATGCAGACACACAAACTGCTGTCTCAGACCATGTTTTATAGAAGTTGACAGATGTATAACTACAATGCACAGGACTATATGGTCTGGAAAGGATATGATTCTTTGCCTGCAACCAGGCAGAAAAGGAGTCTCCTGAAGTCACAGTAGATCCACCACAGCAACAGCAGTGGAACCTGAAAGATAACAGGCTTCGATTTTATCCCAGCTTGCTTAATCTGAAACAGACAGAGATAAAAAGGACTATTACTTTTGCTACTTCCAATTCACGTGGTGTGACAGAGCTGGACTTTGTTTCCCCCTCCAAGTTATTGCATCCCTAATGGTGCTTAAAGTAATTACACTTTGTAATGTTTCTCTTTCTCTTCCCTTTAGTAGACCCTTCTGAAGCACTCTTGCATCCAGTGCCCACGCTGCCGTTCTCTGCTAAATGATGCCATTAACCATATTGCATTTGCTAACTCTCTGGCCACCCCAATGAGATTTGGTTCACAGCAAGTTTAATTGACTGAAAACAAGGTTGTGTTTAAAATGGTGCAGTTGGAGTAAGTTTGCCAGCAGCACATGGTCTGTGTTTTTTCATGGTTTTAGATGTCATTTAGTCTAAATGGAAACAGTCTGTCAGTTGAGATAGATATTCACAAGTGTTGTTTGTTTGTGTACTTCAAGGACATTCATTCATCGTTCATCTGAATAGAGGTGGTAATACACCCTGGATGGGACTCCAGTTTATCGTGGGGCACTGTATGTACACACACACACACACACACACACACACACACACAGCTAGGGGCAGTTAAGTATAACCATTCCACCTACTAGCATGTTCTAGTGCCTAACTTAATCTGTGTCAGTGTTCCAAAACCTATTCGTGTGGATCAAGCACCTCTGTATCTTTTTCCTAAAATGTTATAACTATAAACATTTAATAAATGATCATACTTGCTGTATCATCTCCCTTTTAGCTCATTTTCTGCAATTATTGTCACGTGAACAGGATTTTGTTGTCATTTTTATGGCAGTAGAGCAACTTGTGAAACACGGGGTTGTCACAGACAAGTGGAACAAATCATAGCACTGGACTCATTTGTATAAGTAAACAAGTTAAATGTTCCTTCATTACTCTCAGTATTTGTAGGGCATGATGTACCTATGAGCAAAATGTTTGTTGTGGGGTTGAAGACACACACATTATGAAGCTTAACACAGAGTAAACATGTAGGGGACTCTTCCGGTCCTTCTCACGCGGTCACTGAACTGTTGAGGACGCAATCCTTCTTTCTACTGCTGTTTTTAAATTTATGCTATTGGCCCTAGGTCCATGATGGCATTCAGCATTACTGTATTATATAAAGCACTTGGAGCATTGTTGCGTCTATATATTCTAGGACCTTTCCGGTTCCTGTTCACTTGCTCGATCGCCGCTACCTT
The DNA here is from genome assembly GCA_033459395.1 of Hemibagrus guttatus. Lineage (NCBI taxonomy): Eukaryota > Metazoa > Chordata > Actinopteri > Siluriformes > Bagridae > Hemibagrus > Hemibagrus guttatus. Next base: position 14,581,349 of record JAUCMX010000018.1, read on the forward strand.
GGAGTTCTGGTACATTATGTTTTGCAAGTAATTCACTTGAGGAAACCAATGTGAAATTCCACACAGGCAGAAAACACCAGACTGAGGACTGGACAGGGGGCAATGCTACCCAGTACTTAGGACAGTGTGTGATTTAATTCAACTAAAATGTATCCAATACTAAAGGCTATTTAACATCTATTGGAAAATAAGTATTTCACACTGAGTTACATGTAAGTGGGTTCATGTAACTCATTGGCTGTTTGATATGTAGTATTTAGGTGAACACTGCTTCTACATTCGTTTCACTCATAGCAGATTAACACACTACTATGTTGTGCTGAGAATGCTCTCTCACTCAATTATAAAAAATTTGCTCAGTGGTGCTTCCTTTCAAGTGAAGGAAAGGCTATAAGCTGACAAACCGCATAACAGATGGGCTACAGTCAGAAATGTAATATGTAAAAAGGTCAGTTATGTGTGGGTGTACCCACTAAAATTGCAAATGAGTATAGCTGCAAACTGGCAACTGGTATTTCTATTAGTTGCCATCAGTTGCATAACCGCATCTATTCCAATTACACAGAGAATTCAACGTATGTGCTGCAGACATCCCTGCAAATCCTGCCGCATCTTCGACTTGGCTAATCTCTATCGCAGAGCTTCTGTGTCTTTATACTGAGAAGTTGTGATTACCCATCAGTCCCTCCTACAGTGACACTCGCTTTCACACTTCTCTGCTCTGGTTGTCATCGTCGGGCTGTACAGGTCACTGCGTCAGAGAAAGAGCTCTGGGTATACACAGCCCAACAAAGAGGAATGAATATTGTCCTTATCTGTTGGGGTTAAACTGACATGCCCCCAGCAGACATCTTATCTCAGCGGCGAGACACGAAGAGAAAGGAGACACATTTCTGCAGGCCTCACACACAAAGCTGAGACCCTGTCCCATTCCTCTTTACTGTGCAATGAAGCAATGCTGCCTGACTGTCCAAGAGATGGCATAGAGGAGAAGAGGAGAAGAAGAGAAGAAGAAGGGTGTGGGGGAAGGGAGGAGGTGCAGAAAACGAATGTGTCCCTGAATCTACTGTTCCGATCTGTTAAATCTGTCGCTGGTTAGGAGGAAATTGGTCCTGCAGCTCCCCCACATGGTGTACTGCCTTTTCTTAACACTCTGACCACTCACTCTCTCTCTCTCTCTCTCTCTCTCTCTCTCTCTCTCTCTCTCTCTCTCTCTCTCTCTCTCCCCCCTCCCCCCCCCCCCCCCCCCCCCTCCCACACTTATATATGTGCCTGGAGCCTTTCCATGCGCCAAATCCATTAAAACAAGCAAACAGTCATTCAAGTCTCCAAACACGGCACAGGCCGAGGAGAGGGAATGTAACATTTGGTCTGACTGTCGGATGAAGTGTGAAGCCTTCATGTAGCCAGGATTCTGTTGCTTCTGGTCCTGTGGGGCGAACGTTAATATTTTTACACATTTGCATCAAGACGCACAGGCTGCCAGCTCCACACTCCCACTCCCACGTAAAATCTTCTTTGGAAATGTGATACCTCCTTGTGAAATTGTCAAAGTTATTTAGTTATTTAGCTTATGGAAGAAATGCAAACTTTCCATGCCAAAGTCCATTATTAGTTTAACTGATAACTTGTGTCACAGCCAGTACTAACCGAAGCCTGCTTATATATTTCGTTCCATAGAGTTACATTTCCAACGGAAGCAAGCCGGCTCCTCTTTATAGTCCATTTCCCTCTAATTTATGTCGTGTGTCTGTGCTGGAGCGCAGGGCCGGGCAAGCCCAGGTGGATCAGTAATGGCCACATTGATCATGGCAGTCCCTGATGGGATGGACCCACTTTAAGAGCGAATGAACGGACTCTATATGCTTCTTTACCCAATCAAAAATCCATCTTGCTTGCCCCTTTGCCCCAAACCAATCAAAAGTTCATCTTCTTTGCTTTCTTATAGTAAGGATGCACTGTCCAAAGAATATCAGTCTAATCTGTCCATCACCTAGCCTCAACCTCTGAGCTTGCTTCCTCTAAAAGTTAGCCACGTTCGTCATTGTCCAGTAAGTAAATGGAAGACTTGCAATACTCTTGCATGGCTATACAAAAATTATTGCCCCATCAGCCTCAGCACCAGAAATTACCCCATGCAGGAGAAAATCCTCAGCGCATAAGTTCCATTAAAATCTCCTAAAATTTATGGAGCAAACAGCCGTGCCTCTCTCAGTAAAAGCTCTGCAATAATTCACACCATCGCTGGAGTGTTAAAAGCACAAACGTGTACATACACACACACACATACACACACACACACCAAAACACGTCACACATCTCGAAAGATCGCAGCGGGGACAGCTGATGATTTCCAGTCACTGACAGTCGAATTCTCACATTTATTGGCTGTGAAGTCAAACACAGCCCGATGTCGAGATCTATCACTGGAAAGGTTGTGAAAGGTGTCAGGCAAACAAGAAGAACACAATTTCCTGCTCTGTGTGTGCATGTGCATTTGTGCATGTGTGTGTGAAAGGCTCAAACCACTACGCAATCTGAGCTGCAGTGGACCCCAGAGAGGCCTGACAGCTGCCATTAACGCCAGTGTACATATCATTACAGTCCGTGTTTTATGGGTTTTTTTGTTGGTTGTCAAACATGCTCGTCACATTGGGTAGAGACGCCCAGGAAAACGCAAGCTGTCTGCTCACCAGTGCTGCTCACTCTCTGGAACCAAGCAGATGATCTTCCAGAAATAGATCCAAGTAAAAAGTAAAGCAAATATTAGGAAAGTGCCCACAATACCCACAATCATATTCATACCATAATATCATGATCTCTGATACTATCACAGATTAATTAACAAATAATACAGTACCGCTTAAAGACATCAGGCTAATCTTTCTTTACAGATGTGACCAAACTGAATACAGCTGCACAAAAATGCAGTCTATCATGTTATTTATATTTAAAAATTAGTTGTTGTTTTTTTAAATGTTTAATTAAAACTTTTTTAAGACTGTAGTGGAAAGAATATTTATTTTATATTTAATATATTTGATTCTTTCTAGCTTTGTACATACTGACAATTTTATCTTAGTAATTTTGTTCAGGGGGCCACGGTGGCTTGGTGGGGGCCACGGTGGCTTGGTGGGGGCCACGGTGGCTTGGTGGGGGGCCACGGTGGCTTGGTGGGGGGCACGGTGGCTTAGTGGTTAGCACGTTTGCCTCACACCTCTAGGGTTGGGGGTTCGATCCCCGCCTCCGCTGTGTGTGTGGAGTTTGCATGTTCTCCCCGTGCCTCGGGGTACCCTCCGGGTACTCCGGTTTCCTCCCCCGGTCCAAAGACCTGCGTGGTAGGTTGATTGGCATCTCTAAATTGTCCGTAGTGTGTGTGACTGCGTGAGTGAATGAGAGTGTGTGTGCCCTGTGATGGGTTGGCACTCCGTCCAGGGTGTATCCTGCCTTGATGCCCAGTGATGCCTGAGATAGGCACAGGCTCCCTGTGACCTGAGAATAGTTCGGATAAGCGGTAGACAATGAATAATTTTGTTCAGTTTTTTTTAATCTTTGAGTTGCCACGTGCATGAAAAAAATATAGAAATAATGTTAATATTAATGATAATAATTACTGTTATTATTATTATTATGGTTAATATACTTAATCTAGCACAGGGTTTCCCAACCTGTTTTGTTAGACACAGGTTTAGGCAGAACGCCTTAAACCAATTTTTTATTTACTTATAAATAAATATGTGTGTGTGTGTGTGTGTGTGTGTGTGTGTGTGTGTGTGTGTGTGTGTGTGTGTGTGTGTGTGAAGTAACCCTGCCTCTGAAGTTCAAGAAGATCAAGAGCTTCAGGTAATGTTCACATCTAACATCAGGGTGGGTCTGTTTTACTGGGTAATGGATTTGTGGGAGCTTAGTGGTTAAGTTGTTGGACTACTGATTGGAAGGTTGTCAGTTCAAATCCCAGGTCCACCAAGCTGCCACTGCTGGCCCTTGAGCAAAGCCCTTAACCCTCAGTTGCTCAGATGTATAAATTGAGATAATAAGGGCATCTGCCGAATACCAGAACTGTACCTGTGTCTGCTATAGTAAAATCAGCACAGACCAGAACTAAAAGAATGGTCAGTTGGCTACATTTTAAAAACCCTGCATGGAAGAAACCGCTGTCAATACCAATCCTGTTGTAGCAGTCCCACTGAGAGTTAACGCAGACTTCTAATCCAGTGTCCGTCAGTGCGTTTCCTCTGGGTAAGGCACAAAAGACTCACTCATCTATGGCACTGTGTTCCAGTGAACCAGTAGAGTCTCAGCCATGAAACCGTTCTCTTCGGACAATGGCAAAGGACACAAGTCATGTGAGACTGCATCCTACATGGTGCGTATCCAGGCTAATCTATTCATAATCTCGGTGATTAGCACATCAGTCAAAGCACAAAGTCACAACATGACACCATGGCTGATGGATGTTCCCGTAAGGAGGGATGATTATTTTCGAACAGCAGTGTCAGTGGCCTATGAGCTGTCCTGTCTCTGTCTCTCATTACAGCTGCTGGGAATTAACTGCCTGCAAAAGAGCAGCCTAGATCCATTACATGCTAAAAAATAGTAAGATAATGGGTATTGATCTGATTTACAAAAGGCCTTACAATCAAGCAGTAGGATTTTTTTTCTATCGTCAATGTAACAAGTGCCTCACATTTAATGTGTACTTTCCTACATTACAATTAAAATGATTGCACCCCTGCCAAACAGACTACAACACCTACGCCATGTTCAACCCCATCCTCACTAGCATCCGATAACAAATCTGGATCAGACTCCGACAGCTAGCATGTGCTACTACAGGTGCTAAACTAGTCGAGTGGGATTGGATAGAGATGTGCAACCTGTGGTAAGGAATATACACTTTCATACAAATGAACACTACACACTGCAGTATATAAGGACAAACAGTGCAAGGATCACTTTAAATGATTTTAGATTAAAAGACAAACTAAAATAGGGGAGGAATTTGTTCAGGAGTGAGAGGAAGAAGGTTTAGAAACATACATGCTATATATCAAAATTAAATAGATGTGATTTTAGACATTGCAAACTAATCTTTATATAATGAAAATCATGGCATATGAACATCCTTCCTCAAAGTAGCGTTGAATGAATTCAATTTTCTTATAAATATACATATATATGTTTATTTTCTTTAAAAGATTAAAAATATGGTTTAAAATGAATGCAGAACTCCACACATGTACAAGAAATGAAGTTAGATAGACAATGTTCGACTTCCTGTATATCTTGAGTGACAGACGTCTCGTCCAATCAGCGATAAGAATTCCATTCACAAGCTATACCTACCTTTTCCGGTTTCTGACTTGTCCTTGTGTTTTTGCATTTGTTGATTTGTTGTCAGTTTTGTTGCCGGATTTGTTATTTTGTTTCCAGATTCATTAATTTGTTGTCGGATTTGTTAGAGTTTTTAGATTTGTTATTGTGTTTTCAGATTTGTTATTGTTTTTTTTATTTATTTATTTATTATTGTGTTTTTGGATTTGTTAGTGTTTTCAGATTTGTTATTGTTTTTTTTTAAATTTATTATTGTGTTTTCAGATTTGTTATTGTTTTTTTTTTTGTTTTTTTATTGTGTTTTCAGATTTGTTATTGTTTTTTTTTTATTTATTATTGTGTTTTCAGATTTGTTATTGTTTTTTTTTTAATTTATTATTGTGTTTTTGGATTTGTTATTTTGTTTTCAGATGTTATTGGGTTTTTTTGCACCTCTCAGCCACCGTACATATGAAATATAAATGAGTTACATTTAGCTTATTCTATTTTGTCTTGCTTTTTTTCTGTCACTAATCCACATCCCTACAGAAACAACAAGTAAATGTATTAGTTTATATATAGTTTATATAAATACAGTCTCCTCTGAAAGTATTGGAACAGCAAAGCCATTTTTTCTCTCTCTCTCTCTCTCTTTTTTTTTTAATTAATGTATTTTTATTACTCACCAAAGACATTTTGAGATCAAAAGATGGATATGAAACAAGAGCTTAGCATTTCAGCTTTCTATTTCCTGGTATTTACACTTTTAAGAGATTAACAACATAAAACATAAAAACTTTTCTATCAGACCACCCAATATTTAGTTGAGCAAAAGTATAAAAAAATAAGTACTAAAGTAAATTAAATGTAATATTTGGTTGCATATCCATTGCAATAACTGACTCTGTGACTTGGTGATAGCAACTACTTGGTTTCCTCGCTTGTGGTGTTTTTTCCAGGCTTCTATCACAGCTTCTTTCAGTTGTTTATTTCAGGTTTTTTTCCCCTTCTCTCCTCTTCAGGGGGTGAAATTCTGCTCAATCAGGTTAAGGTCTGATGATTGCTTTGACTAGTATAAAACCTTCCCCTCTGATAAAGTCCTTTGTTATGTTGGCATTGTGTCTTGGATCAATGTCTTGCTGCATGATGAGGTTCCTCAATATTAATTTAAATGCATTTCTCTGATAATTGGTAGACAAAATGTTCCTGTAAACTTCTGACTTCGTTCCGCTACCATCGTGAGTTATATAATCAATAAAGATTAGTCATTTGTGTCTTTCTATTTTAATTGTATTAATATCTTAATACAATCGACTAATACAATTAATATCAGGAGATAAACTAAAAATGTTTATTCTCTATTTTCGGATCTTCAGATATATACAAGGGACCTGAAATAGTTTTAAAGTTGAGAGACAGATTTTTTTTTTTTATCAACACATAACCAAATTCATTGTGAAAAAGCATCAGTTAAATCCTTCGATTATTTTTCATTTTGTATAATAAACTCAATGTTGAATATTATATTGTATAAAGCCACGCCTTGCACAAACTGCACAAATCTTGTGAAAATGGAGCTCGTTGCACTCGTACATTTATTTGTGTGCGACAGAAGCCCACACTGCGCTGCAAACATCATACAATCACCTCTCAGTCTTTCATAGCTCTGCCCTCATTTGCAAGCGAACCACATGCAAAAAATCATTTAGCTGTTTATCTGGTACCACAAACAACAGTTGTGTGTTTGCATTCTGATGTTTTGATCCAGATATCCGCAGCGAAAAACCGTGTTGCAGCAAATATGTTTACACCAGCAGAGCTAAAGTCTTTAAACGCTATTTTAGCGAGCAGCATGAGGCCGTGCACGAGCCCTGCAGGGCGGTGAGACGTGAGCCTGATAGCACAAGCTTAACCAGCGTTATTATGACCTCCTCTTTTTCCCCCCTTCATTCTGCATCGAGCAGCTAGCACAATCGACTGACACTAAATGAGATTTGTACCTTTGTGATTTTCGAGTACTTCCATGGCACACAAAAGATTCCTCCTATCTGTGTGGTACAGTCAGTCTATTGAGGCCGACATGGTTCCTCTGCCTTGCAAACACACACACACACTCGCACACTCACACACATACACACAAACGATTGAGCAGAAGCAGAAAGAGCTCTATTCAGATGCACGGTGTCTGCAGGGAGCTGATCTCATTCTGCTGAGTGTCAGGGGGCAGGGCCACTAAGAGCACTGCATAATAAATTAAGCCCGAGCCAAAGCATCTGTTAATTACTGATGTGACTGCACCATGGATTTCTGTCCCCTTTTGCCCATCCAGTTATATGTCACTTCCTCCCTTCCTCCCATCGAAATAGCCTTTGATAAGCAGCAGCTGGGAAAATGACCATGAAAGCATGAAAAGAAGACACATTTACGGCAGATCGAGCAACACAGTGGAACAGGATGGAAAAGCTGAAAGTCCTACTAACTTTAGTGTGACATTTTTTTAAATTATCGGTTTATTTTTCGCCTTTTTTTTTTTTTTTTAGCTCTCCCTAAAACACCTTGACATGTTCATTTAACTTTATTTATTCCCTGGCACCTGTTACTGATGTGTAGAGGTATTGAATTCACAGCATGACACCTTTCATAGCTGGTTAATATTTTGCAGAATTGCACCGATGCACAGGAGACTCGTGTTAAGACTCGAGCAGCATGTTAATGACAGCAGAATCAGCCTTTAGGGATTCAGGTGTCTGCTACTCTCTCCGTCTAATCTCTAATCATGGCTGGAACAAACAAAACTGTCTGGTCTCAGATGAGATTGTGACCAGTCTGGTGTATGGACCTTATTTTCGTTTAGCTGAGATGTGGTGCTGTGGTAAGTGTGGTAATTTCCTGCAGCCTCTAGGTGAAAATAGAGGCATAGATCTGCTCTTGCTGAGGGGCATGTGACATGCGGCATGGTGGATTAATACTCCACTGCATCTCATGATGTAAAGAACTGATGCAGAAAACTGTGAAAACTCAGTTCAACCCTGAAGCTTCTGCACTCAGCTCCACACACATCTTGGTGTATTACCTGGCACGTCACTTAAATACACTGTGTTTCTCAAGGAAATGATAAAAGTTGGAGAAATATTCTAGCAATTTTTTTCTTTATAATCGATCTTCTGCAAATGTACATGGGATTAACATGGACTAGAATTTCAACACAGCTTCCTGTAGTTACCAGAACAAACAAAAATCTCAACATTTACAACGGAAGTAGTTATGGAAATTATAAGTAAAGCTGTTATTGTTGAGGAAAACTATAGATGGACAGTTTATACTCTCTCTCTCTCTGATCTCTCACATCTAACCCTTTAACCACTTTAATAAGTCAAATAACATTGGTTTGTATTTGGTTATATGTCTGAATAGTCTGCAAAAATTCTGTTGGATTGAAGATGAAAAACACTCAAGTGGGTAAGGCTCTTGGTTGTTGCTTGGAAGATCAGGGTTCAAGCCCCAGGCCTACCAAGCTGCCACTGTTGGGCCACTGAGCAAGGCACCCTGCTCCACGTGCACTCCATCATGGCTGACCCTGTGCTCTGACCCCAACCCTCCAAGGATGGGATATGTGAAAAAAGAATTTCACTCTACAGTAATGTATGTGTAACAAATAAAGCCTAGTCTGTTTGTTTTTTTAAAAAGGATTTTGACCCATATTTTTTTCCCCAGTAATATGTACTGTATATGTATGTATTCATGTATGTATACACCCATACCACTTGTACATTCGTGCAGTTATCCAATCAACCAATCACATGGCAGCAGTGCAATGTTTACACAGTCACAATTTACAATTTTTACACAGAATGGTGTGATAAACAAAAAGCATGTGATCTGAAGATCTGCAGGCTGAACCACATTAGTGATGAGAGAGATCAGAGGAGAATGACCAGACCATTTTGAGCTGATAGGAAGTCTACATTAACTCAAATAAGCACTGTGGGGAGCAGAAAAGCATCTCAGAACACACAAAACATCAAATCCTGCAGTGGTTGAGCTTGAACAGCAGAAGAGCACATCAGGCTCCATTTCAGTCAGCCAAGAGCAAGAATCCGAAGCTATCATGGACACAAAATCACCCACACTGGACAGTTGTAGACTGGAAATAAGATGGATTTTTAAAAACAAAATTGTAAACTGTGCAGGAGATTCTAATAAAATGGACAGTGAGAATACAAGCCATAATTTAACATACAGTTAAAATCAATTCTTATTGTAATAAGATACCAGTAGCCAAAATGTCTTTAATCAACAGAACTGACTCACAGCATCTGCAGCATATGTATCATTAGCAAGAACTGAGATTTTAATGTTTTGCTGTTCTGAAATGTTCTGTGTTCTCAATGACACGACTTTTACCTCAGATGATGACACAGAAATATTGTTGATCACCAAAATGACAACTCGGGTACCAGAACTTTTTTTTTTTCATTGTCTGTACCGCTTATCCGATCTATACTCGGGTCACGGGGAGCCTGTGCCTATCTCAGGCGTCATTGGGCATCAAGGCAGGATACACCCTGGACGGAGTGCCAACCCATCGCAGGGCACACACAATCTCATTTACTCACACACTACGGACAATTTAGAGATGCCAATGCATGTCTTTGGACCGGGGGAGGAAACTGGAGTACCCGTAGGAAACCCCCGAGGCACGGGGAGAACATGCAAACTCCACACACACGCGGCGGAGGCGGGAATCGAACCCCCAACCTCGAGGTGTGATGCAATCGTGCTAACCACCAAGCCACCTTGCATACACTAAGCCATTATGCATACACTACACACACAGTGGATCGATTTCCAGCTGAAAAATTCAGAAGAATTCATTAAAATATATGAAATACCACACAGCAAATATTACCACAATCATTTATTTAATCGATTAATTTAGTCTTTGTAATTTCTTCTAGTTTTAGTAGAAGAAACAGTGAGAGTGAATTCATATTCAGGACCCCAATCAGGTGGCATGCTGAAAAAGATGCATATTCCATACATCACTAAACATTTTGACAGCTAGTTCTCTGCCATATGGAAAGCAGCTGGTTTGTGGAAAAGAAGCCAGAGTAAATCTCAGTACTTGCTCACGGTTCATGGCATCTGATCGGAGGCTGCAGGCTAGGTGTGTTCATTTGCAACGTGAGAGCCAGCGTGGACAGACAGGGCAGCAGATGTCTTTTTCTTGCTCCTGAGGCTCCGCTCAGATAGATGTCTAGGTTGCGACCAAACAACATACTCAATAGCACATTAGAAAGCTGTCTGACATTCACCAGTGGTCAGGAATTTAAATGACATCTTGAGAAGACAACAAAGAAATTATGGTGCATCAGGAAACATCAAGTTAGAAATATCCAGTACATCCAGAACTACTACAGAGACTGCTGGATCTTTCGGCCATAGTGGCCAGCCATGCGGAAACCATGACCAACCTTGACAAAAGCCTGTATTGTGCTCCTGTTAGGCCTCAGTGGAAAACCCAACCAAGAAAGTCCTGATGATTCCCCTGAAGACAAAATCATTAGATTGTTAGCAAGGAATCCATCTTGATTTGAGGCTTCTCTAAGTGAAAAAAACAACAATAGGGTGTGTAAATAAGGGGCAGGCCAGGGTGGGTGCAACACCGGTCTGCTTAAAGCACGGTTCTGCTAGGCTGAGCTGGGCCTCTCAGTGCAGTGGTGGGAATGAGAGCTGACTGCAGGCCGATTGTGATTTATGTGGTGCGGAGTTTGCGCTCCAGGGCCTGGGCTGCTGGGCTGCTGGCACAAGATGAATACAAGGCCCAACTGCAGGAGACAATCTGATTACAGCATACACCTCACCTTCATCTTCATTCCATGGCACTGTGGCATCAGGGACATGGGTTCTCATGCTTTCACCAACAGCAATGACAGTGGCTCACTGACTAGCCATGGCTTTCACTGCTACACACTCTTACACACTGCAGTCGCTTCCTGGAAATTAATCTAAAGAAAGCTTGTAGATTAGCAACCCTTCTACTAACGATTCATTAAGTGCCCTGGCTTCCTACATTGTGGAGATGAGCTACAGCATATAAATCCAAGAAGAACCATGCTGTATTGTGTACGGGGGGTATATTAATATCTACATCCAGGATTATCATGTTCAACGGCAAAGAAAAATGAATGAACATGATTAGTATTAAGAGGGACAATGTGCTATGACTATGACTAAGACTATAGCTAATCACTATCTGCTTTTTTATAACTCATCTTAACAAAAGAGATTACTTCTAATAGATGATAATATCCTTCACGGTTAAGAGTTTCAGTTCAGTTTCGTGGTGAAAGCTTAAACTCTAGTGTATAATGATAATACTTAACGTGTGATGTCAGGCTGGCTTATGGGACTATTTTAAGGCTCATTTAGAGGCCATGGAATTACACCTTCAAAGTAGCAGCACAGAAAAAATAGGAAGAGAGGAGGACAGAAAACCCCACGTGTGTAATTAAAAAGAAGTGTCAGCTCTAAATTTTTAAGTAAGACTGAGCAGATATTTTATTATGAAACAATGACCTCAGGTTGGAAGAATTAAAAGCTTTGCTCCAAGCAAGCGAGGAGACCTACCAAGGAGAAGGACTACCAGATGCTAAAATTAGTGATTTCCAATTTGATATACTGCACTGTTTGCATATTATTCAGTAAAAATTCATTTGAAATGGTACACTTGAAAAAGAAAGAATAAATTCTGGACAATTTGAGAAAAACTTGAGGTGATGACAAATACAGTATTAAGGAACTACTGCAATCTTTTTTCAAATTAGTAGATTAATGTAAAATGTGTGATAGTGGGAATAAATTACTCTCAGACAGAACTTTGACAATGAATAGGTTGTATTTTTGTATTTTTTTTTTAATTGTTAGCATAATCTTAAAGGAGCAGTATGTGATTTCTGGAGCCTTTTTAAAATTTTCAATTGCAGTGCAAACTCTGAAGCCTTCAAACATCCCCCTTATATACTGTATGTCTTCTAGGTTTTAACTCAACTTGTTATAATGAGTAAAAAAAACAGCCTTTTTCAAATATGGAGTCCAGCTTATTTCTGGGCCAGAAAAATCTAAACAGAAGCATGAAACAAAATAACTTGTGAAATCTACGGCATGGTCCTGTTGCGAATTACATTATTTCTAAGGAATATTTGTAATGATAAATCTATCAGAGATCTAACAAAACTTTACACTGCACCTTTAAATAATAACCATTAAAATGACGGAAAATAAATGTAAAAAATACATGTAAACAGAAGCTATGCTCTAACAGTTTTACCAGCAGAGCATGTCTGAGAGCGTGGAACATCATCAGGATCTTCCCCATGATTACAGACATCAGTAATGAACATACTGAGACAGTCAGGTCATAGCTTACTCATTTTGGAGTGTAATCCTATTATGTATATATAATGTTGTGTAGAGTTCACTAAAGTCTGAACAGCCTTCAGAAAGGAGAGCCAGTGACTCTATCCACAATCCACAGAAGTGAGTCATCTCTCTGTAAAAGGCACGAAGCTGCCCTCTGTCTATCTCAGCAGAGTGCCAACTTACTGTTTTCACCAGACTTTCTAATGAGCCTTCTGCAAGTCAACCAGTCCAGCTGAGATTCATGAACAGTCATTGTACAGACAGAGGGTGTGTGAGAGAAAGGAAGAGATCACAGTGCAACTCTCATAGTGCATTCAGTGGAACGTCTCCGCTATTAACCCATCCAGCTTCCTCAGGGCGACAGTGTAGAAATCCTGATGCATGCCTTTAACAGTAGAAAACTCTCTAACTAAATATTTTATATATATATATATATATATAAATATATATATATATATAATATTATATATTATATTATGTTATATATATATATTATATATATATATTTATTACACACACATATATACATACTGATCAGCCATAACATTATAAGAAGTGAAGAGAATAATGACAGGTGAACTGAAAAACACTGATGATCTCCTCATGAAATGCACCTGTTAGTGGGTGGGATATATTAGGCAGCAAGTGAACAAAATTGATGTGTTAGAAGTGTAAGCATTTCAGCGAGTTTGACAAGGACCAAATTGTGATGGCTAGATGACTGGATCAGAGCATCTCCAAAACTGCAGCTCTTGTGGGGTGTTCCTGGTCTGCAGTGGTCAGTATCTATCAAAAGTGGTCCAAGGAAGGAACAGTGGTGAACCGGCGACAGGGTCATGGACGGCCAAGGCTCATTGATGCACGTGTGGTCCGTTCCGAATAGATGAGCTACTGTTGCTCAAATGGCTGAAGTTAATGCTGGTTCTGATAGAAAGGTGTCAGAATACACAGTGCATGATGGGTCAGGGCTGTTGTGGGAGCAAAAGGGTGACCAACACAATATTAGGCAGGTGGTCAATGTATACATACATACATACATACATACATACATACATACATACATACATACATACATACATACATACATATATATATTTTGTGTGTATATGTATGTATATATATAATGAGAGAGAGAGAGAACACAATAGATAGATATAACCGATTACTGCTCATAATATTTTAAACTGAACAATAACAATGGGGAATCTTGTAAATCTGAAAATATGAACGATGCATCATGTAGCTTTACCGCCTCACACCTCCACAGCCACCATTTTGATCCTGAGCTCATGTTACTGTCTGTGTGGAAATTCACTCGCCCTCCCTGTGTCTATCTCGGTTTTCATCCCACCTCCCAGAAATGTTGCTCTTGATCTTACAGCACATTTCACATGATAAGCCACGCCTAGGAATAACATTTTCCCCAGCTATGTAAAAGCATGAATTTCATCAGTTGACAGTAGTGACTTGTGGCTGTAGATTTAGGCGGAGCAGGATGACATTAATAACATAGCCTCAAACGAAATTAAGTAGAGAGGCTCTCACTCTTGACTTATGCTATAGTTCTTCCTTTGTTTGCAGAACTTTATTAGATTTCAATCTGATTATTTGCTTAAGAATAAGAATAAATATTTTTAAAACACAGTTTGGCATATAAAATGCAGCCATGGCAACCCTGAATGACCACTGCCTTGTAACTGGGCAACCTGTAGAATGATGAGCAAATCAGTGGAACATCAACTTAGTTCTGTTAAATCTTTGCTCACTCAATACAGATGATAGAGTATAGGGCTTGTAGACTTTAAAGATCATGAAACTAACATTTGTTGAACAGCTGATGTACATCATGGGGCTATGGATGAGCCTCCACTGTCAATACATCAGTTTTAATTTGAATCCTATAAAAAAAAAAACAGTGAAGCAAAAAAATAAACATTCTGAATTTAATTTCCCCTCACAACATTTTGTGGGTGGCAGAGAGCATTGCTGCTTCACATCCTAATCCATCCTGAGTTTGAGCTGCTGTCTTCTGCATGTTCTCTATATGTCCATGTGGGCTTCCTCCAGCTTCTCCGGTGTCCTCTGACTTCAAAAAATGCAGTTGCTGGCTGATGGAAAAGCGCTACATTAACCATGAGTGTCTACATGTGCATTCAGCTTTGTGTCCCATTCTGGTTTATTCCTGCCTAATACCCGGTGTTCCTGAAACCCACTTTATCCATGACCAGGACACTGTGCTTACTGAAGATGACGGAATAAATGAATGAATTAATTAAATAATAAACTGATTAATTAACAAAATAATGAATGAATCAAACAATGAATGAGTGAATTGATTAATTAAATAACGAATGAACGCATGAATGGATGAAAACACAAAAGAATGGATAAATGACTGAAAAAACAAACGAACGAATGAATAATAATGACTGAATGAATGAATGAGCAAGCAAAATGAATGAATGAAATAAACTAATTAAATAATGATTTATTGAATGAATAAATGAGTGAATGAATAAATGAACCAATCAATGAATAAATGAATGAATGAATCAATTAAAAAAATGAATGCATAAATGAATGGATTAACAGATAAACAAACGGATGAATGAATGAATGAGCGAACAAACAAACAAATGAATGAAATAACGAACAAATTAACAAATGTGTAAATGACTGAAAGGTGATCATAGTTAAACATTCCCTCAACAACCATTACACACTCCCACCTCAGACACCAGCTGGGGAAGGATTTTTGTTGTTTATTGCTAATAATTAAGAAAAAGGTATGATGTGTTTCAGCATCAGTTCAACAATTCTTCTGCTATACATTTAAAGTAATGGCTCTAGTCAATGGGACCTCCATTTGTTAAGTAATGTACCACTGGCTTATTCCACTGGGTTAGCATGCTGGGCAGGTGGAACTGTTACAGCTCGGACTTCCTCTGATGCTGAGCTTGTGTGTATGTGTGAATCTGAGCCAGAGTGAAGTATACACACTGTTTCCAGCCTGCTGCGCCATACTCTCATACACGGAGACTTAATGGAGCAGGCATGTGCACCTCTTAACACCGGTGCTCTCTCGGTATGGAGTTGAGATGAGGACTGCTCTCTCTTATACTCTTTGCTACGCCACTGAGAGTATACTCCTTCTTTCTGGAGTGTGCATGTCCTGTTACAGGAGCCTGCAGTGGGACTCGTATGCCAGGTGCCGCACGCCGTTTTGTGCTCTGTGAGTGCCACTATGTGGCCATCAGCAGAACTTCATGATGGTATACTGTTTTGTCTTTCCAGTCCTGTGTTGAATAAAACCTGTACTAAGCCATAGATGTGGCTTTTACAAATGCGGAGGATGTGGAGCAATGCATAATTGAGATGGTTAAAGGGTACAGCAAATGTAGATCAATATAGCTGAAGAAGAAGCAGTGAATTTATTCATGGTCTGAGTAGGCAGAGAATTAATGTGTGTCAGGAGGTAAACAATCAAAAACACCCTCTAGGTCACAGCCTTCAAAAGTTGGATGGTGGAGCAAAGTTATGTAGATGATTTCTTTACATAATTAGCTATTAGGTGGCCAAACACTTATTGCTTGGAAACTTAGCTTTCATTAGGATTTTTCTTGTGAAGTGTTTATGAGACCTGAAAAAGGCTTGCTTAGAATAAGATTCTGTGTTTATCCAGAGGGAGTGGAGTCACGTTCCATTAACTGCTGAGGAACTGTAAATCTTATTGAGGTGAAATTTGGTGTAATGCATTAGTGTACTAATTTGACAGTGCATTTATAATGACTCGGTTCCTGTAAAAAGCATGACCACAATCTTGTCACATCTGACATTATTTTAGCAGGTATTTTACATAAATAATATTGAGCTAAAATCAAAAACAATGATGAGTAAGTTAAGTAGTCTTTGTCACATATACATTACTGCATAGTGAAATTCTTTCTTCACATATCCTATCCTTGAAGGGTTGGGGTCAGAGCATAGGGTCAGCCATGATGCAGTGCCCCAGGAGCAGGGTGGGTTGGGGGCCTTGCTCAAGGGCCCAACGGTGGCAGATTGGTGGTGCTGGGGCTTGAACCCTGATCTTCTAGTCAATGACCCGGAGCCTCAACCACTTTATCTTGCACTGCCCGCATTCATCTATGCACTTTTAAATGTTCACTTTTAAACTGGCCATTCAAGGTGCTCTTTATGAAAGATTTTTAGACCTCACAGACCAGCCACATTTTTAACCATAAAGCTAAAGAAGCAAAAATCGGACATAAAAATATCCTGGCTGCTCAACTGCATTTGGGATACAACTGACATTTCTTTAAAGCACAAGACAAAAATACTTTTGAAAACTTTCCGTTTTACATCAAGTTGCCTTCACAACTTTTAAAACTTTGTTAAAAGCACAAACAGTGTAAACAGTTTACAGCATAAACAAGCCCCTGTACTTTTTTTCTTCTCGCTCTACTGGTGTTGCGTATGACTCCTCAACAACTCGGCTATAAATATCTTCTCAGCATTCAGTTGTGAACACAGGAGGTAGACGACCAGATTCCGATCTCTAGCGAATTATCTGCCGATTTTACGGATGATTCGCACCATTTTGTTGCATATGCTTTATTTACAGACGAATGAGTCACAAACAGGGCTTAAATGACCCCAGGATAATTTGGAAAAAGGAAAACTGGAACTGATCAGTCGTACTTTATAAATGAATGAATGTTCATTAATGCTTAAGATTATAAATGTAGTGAAGTTTTGGGCTGTTAAGCAGAGCTATCGGACCCGGCACCCTGCCAGGAGAACAAAATAATTAAGTCATCTTTACAGCACTGTGGCACCTCAGTTCTCAAAGGAGGACTTGAGAAAAAAACAAACAAGAAAGTATGCGTTTGACAATATTTCTTTGACACCAAATCAGCATTTTTAAAAAATAACTTGCATTGTTTGCTCATTTGATTTGCATATACACCGACCATGCATAACATTATGACCACCTGCCTAATACGGTGTTGGTCTGACCCGTCATGCACTGTGTATTGTGACACCTTTCTATCAGAACCAGCATTAACTTCTTCAGCAATTTGAGCAACAGTAGCTCGTTTGTTGGATCGGATCGGCCTTCTGATAGATACTGACCACTGCAGACCGGGAACACCCCACAAGATCTGCAGTTTTGGAGATGTTCTGATCCAGTGGTCTAGCCATCACAATTTGGTCCTTGTCAAACTCGCTCAAATCCTTACGCTTGCCCATTTTTCCTGCTTCTAACACATCAACTTTGAGGAGAAAATGTTCACTTGCTGCCTAATATATCCCACCCACTAACAGGTGCCATGATGAGGAGATAATCAGTGTTATTCACTTCACCTCTCAGTGCTCATAATATTACACCAGAACGGTGTTATTCAGGGTGTTTTTGGAAGTTTGCATCACGACGTGGACTCTGATGTAAAGAATAAAACATAGCACAGCATGCAGTTATAGGATAATAATCATTGGAAGGGTAGAGGTGATGCAGCTTGATGTGAAACAAAAAAAAAGCATGAATATAAACCAGTGATTTGCCAGAACTGCTGTCAGAGCTACGGTTATGAAAACCGTCTGACCAATTAGGATTGAGAATTTAACAGCGTTGTGGTATCACCCTAATTATTACAGTATAAACAAAGGTGTGTTGTACAGCATAGCTCATTAACTTGAGTGATAATACTGGCACTTAGTGTCAGAAGGCAAAACACAAAGGTAATGTAATGGAGTGCTGCTCTGAAAGACAAACACATACTACAGTGTGTGCAACTTCCCTACTGTTGTAAATGGACTCTCCTCTGATGTCTGTGAATAAACTTTTATACCCCCCACACTTTTTGTGAGGCTTTCAGTCCCCACAGTGCAGCTTTTTCTCTCTCTCTCTCTCTCTCTCTCTCTCTCTCTCTCTCTCTCTCTCTCTCTCTCTCTCTCTCTCTCCCTCCATCTCTTGTGCTTGCTCATTTTTAAAAGCCTTCTGCACAAACACAGCAGTCTGAAACTGAATGAAAGTTAAAAGTTTTGTCAGGAGCCCAATGGTGTTCCACTTGAGGGGAGAAAGAAAAAAAAAGTGGCGCAGAGACTCCAGATGGCAAGAGCCCTGCGAACCAGAGAGGGAGAAAACTGTGCAATCAAGACAAAGCACGACTGCAGTCCCTCACCTCACAAACAAAGAGTGAACATTACATGTCCTGCAAAAACAGGGAGTGTGTGCACTAATGCTTGGCATGTTTTAGACTAGTGTGTAGTGACTAGTGCATGTATCGTGTGTATTGACTAGTGCGTGTTTTTAATAAACTAAAATAGGTCTGTACCTTCCATTTCATTGCTCTGTGTGTGTGTATTGTTACAAGGAATGTGATCACACTGATAAGGAAATAAAGATAAAGGTGATCAGTCCCAGTTGTGTGTGTGTGTGTGTGTTGTAAATATCTATTAGTCTTATTTCGTTTTCTCTCTATATCTCTATCTGCATGTTTCTAGCATTACAGTTCCATTTGTGCAGCACAAGTATTGTGAATTTAATAAAAAATAAATAAATCTTATTTTTACTCACTGCTTCCAATCTCTTGGGGTTTCTATCAGGGCTAACTAAACAGTGTTCATAATTTTTAATCTATATAGGGCACCTCTCACCTAATGTTTCTTTTCTCTATTTGCAGAATATTATCTTTATTACAATGATAATGATAATATTGTATGGTATCAGTAAAGATATTTTATTGAATTTTATTATTAAATTAGCACTTGAAAAGCAAGAGCATGATGAGCATTATGCACTGGTGACAAGTACGTGCCTTGGGTTTTCAAAGAGATGAGAAGATGGATGAATTTAAAAAGCTTCAGTAAAAAAGTTCACCATGCCACAAAATCAGTCTTGTCCTGCTTGAATTCCTACCAAGTTTCCACTAAATGTTGTGGATACGAAATGTTGGGTTTTGAAACCGAAAAGGTCTCCCATAATATTCCTGACTCATTCCTTGTCTACTTAACCATCCTGTATTCCAGCCTTAAGTCATTTTTATAGCTTTCTTCACAGTGCTACTCTAAAGCTCCTCTGCTTCAATGTGTCTATTAAAGAGTCAAGAGTTTAACAGCCATTTACTCAATGGAGCTTGATCTCTGATCTCCCCTGAACCCCGTTCCCTTTTTCTTCTGTAGAAACTAATGTACCATCAAGACAGTAGTGATGAAGCCCGTCCCGAGCACAAGTCCTGTTCATTATTCAAAAGCAAAGAGGCCTGTGGGCATCCAGCAAAGTCAGGCAAGTCCAGTGGCAAACACTGGTCGGAGAAAGCAGGTCTCCTCCTCTGGGAAGTCAGAGCTGAGTTCGGCAGGGGTGAAGTCTGACAGTAATTATTCAAAAATCAAGGTGAGAAAAGAAAAGTGTGTTGAGGCACCCCGGGAATGATCCACGGCGCTCTGCCAAGATGGCAGCCGCTAGATCTCACACACCACTGGGCTTTTTGTGTGTGTGCACTCATGTCCACCTTGCAGTGGCCAGTCGCTTCAGTGCACACCGTCACGTTAAAGGAGGACGGGCACCCAAGGCTCCGAATGACATGGCCATCATTAGGCCAAAGGCAGTGCGACTACACTTCACTTCACCCGAGCATGATTAAAACGCTGCTCATTAGCATGGTTTAAGTGGAGAGCACTTTCACGCTCTTACAATTACATTGACTCCAACCCCAGTGAGTGTGAGAACCATCTGAATGAAATGAATCTTCTTTGAGGGGTCTCATATTACTACACGGTGAGGCGCAATAACCTTACGCCACAAAAAAAACCCTGGTAATTAAATCAACTTCAGCGTGGACACAACGAATCAAGGCTCCATCCAGAAACTGTGAGAAGAGGAAATGAAATCACGCTGTTCGTGGCAGAGCATGTCGCCGTGCTCATTATGGAGAAGAGAACCGTGAATAGAAAGAATGATGAAAAACCTCAAGCCTCACACGGGAATACATTCGGCACAATAGTACCACGTCTCTAGCGACAAGACGTTCTTCAACCTTCCACGTCATCCAGTGTCTTCACTTTTAGTGCTTTGAGTCAAGGAGGATGTTGAGACTTTTCAACAACCATCAGGTTCAGGTGTTCATATTCAGCTTTGTACAATCTCCAGATTTTGAGTGTAGAGTCTACCTGAAGGCATCAGAGAGCATCTGGCACAAAGCATAAACCCATTCCACTGTCCTTATGACCCATCGCTTAAGTCTTGCCTTCACCAATCTGTCACATGCTGACACAAACCTGCCTCTGGAAAGAAATCTACTATAAACTCTCCAAGCCTGCTCTGACAAGTCCCACCAAACAACAAACAAATAATAAAAGCCTTCTCGTTCTGGGTGACAGTGAGAATTAAAGCAATGACAGTCCACAGCATCTGTAGTCCAGAACTATGTGTCTTTCTGGTGACAGCTGGCAACAGTACACGCGTTTATAATCAAGGCAAAAAAATAAATAAATAAACTCTCCGAACAAAGAAAGCACTAGCAAGGCAGCAGCATGGGAGCATTTTCAAGTAGCTCACACACACAAAAATAATAGTATATAACACCCCGTAATTGAGAAGTATTGATATTCTAGCTCATTCTGTGCAATTGTTACATACCATAGGTATTGCATCAGTTTAGATTAGCTGCATGCTCTTTACTTTGGCTTGTAATTGGAATAGGATTTATTTACATCTAGACCTGGGCCTAATAATCAAATTAAGAGAACAAATAAGACAAACCAACCATTCCAAAAAAACCTGAATTTCCTGTTACAGCTTTCAAATAATATTTGAACAGGATCAGATTTACACGTTTAGATTTTTTCACCAAATTATCACAGGCAGTGAACAGAGACATATGTTCATTTAAACATTTTAACGAGTCAGTTATACTTCTTATTTGCTTCCACCATCTGTAAAACTGCTGACATTTCAAAACAAAGAATATTTAATAATTACTGAATTGGCAGTCTTTTTTTTTTCCAAGACATGAGAATTGCACCCATGGAATTTGGTTCAGAAAATTCTTAGACCTAGCCTCACAAAGACCCCGTCACCAATCCTGCCATTCCTGGACAGTTAATTCTATTCCCTACTGTGGTGCACTTTCACATCACGTGTCTACTATTTTGAGAAATAAAACCCTTCATGGTGAAGCCTTGTAGAAAAGAATCAGTAAGGAGCTGGTGTTGTGCTTCCCAGTGCAATGCGGTGTTACTGTTATCACTGTAACGTTTATTATTTTTCAAGAACAGCACAACATGAGACGTTTTACTCCACCTATACTATAGCAATTGAACTTTTTTATTAAGGTATGACATGTTATACATTTTGTCCTTTATAATTGATATATAACATGCATTGTTTTGGAAGAAAATACACTCACTTCACTTAAATGTCCAACACAAGGTTTGATATTTTGTGCATTCCGAGCTGCTTTTCTGCTCACCACGGACGTAAAGAGTGAGTGAGTTACTGTATTATTTCTTTCAGCTTGAACCATTCTGCCCATTTTCCTCTGACCTTTGTAATCGACAAGGTGTTTCCACACACAGAACTGTCACTCGCATGATGTTTTTTGTGTTTTTCACCATTCTGTGTAAACTCCAGAGACTACTGTGTGTAAAAATCCCAGGAGATCAGCAGTTTCTGAAATACTCAAACCAGCCTTGTCTAGTGTCACAAACCATACCATGGTTAAAGTCACAGAGATCACACTTTTTGGGTCAGTTCTGATATTCAAACGTGAACATTAACTGAAGTTATTCATCTGTATCTGCATGATAGTACACATTGTGCTGCTGCCACATGATTGACTGATAAGATAATTGCATGAATAACTAGGTGTTCCTAAAAATGTGCTCATCATATAGTGTATAAGCACTATAACATTTTGGAACAAGTGCTTTAATAATGAAGTCAGCATTTTTAGAGCATAATTATTAGTTATTACCTTCTGACCGATCAGATCGGAGAATTCAACAGCTCTGTGATAAAAATCATCAACTGGTGAAAATTCATGTAATTAGCGTAAACATGAGAGTGTTAAGTAATAGTCTTGTGACTAATGGTATAACAGAACAGGGCTAAAGTGATGTCTTCAATCTATAAGTCCAAGTACTTTGTGAGGTAAATGTTCTCCTGTGGCCAACCTACACCATTTGTTAGAGTAGCTGACAGTGAATGTGAGCTGTTCCATTGCCTGAATAAGTCTGACATGATCGTGGTTTGAATGCACTGTTGCTGTTTAGTGGGGAGTCTGCATGACTGCTGGTTAAATAGCATGTTGTAAGGCTGTAAGAGCTCCTTTATCTCAACTAGCAATTGCATAATGACCTCATCAATATTCCCCACACCTGTCTCATTCAGTTTAGACTGCAATGTCAGGTCTGGTTCTGCCACAAAACTCTCTTTCCCTCTTGTGTATAGATGATGAATTCAGAAATACATCAGACCGACGGAGAGTGATGCACACATTTGGGTGAGCATTCACATCTTTTTAGAGAATGGCAGCGTGTGTTGGAGTTCAAAAACCTTTAAAAAAATATGATCCAAGGCATATTGCTTTTTCTTTACAAATGGGAGGAAGGTCGATTCTCAGAAAATCAGGATGGTGGTGTGGGCTTACAGAACTGTTTATAGTACCATGCGCTAGGCCATTAATCTGCCCTGAAGAATATCACCCTTATGAATATCCCTTTCATCACCTGACACATCATATATTTAGCCTGAAAATGAAATTTAACTAAAAAAAATTTTGTATGTTTCTACTTACAAGCAAAACCTTTTTTCTGATAAGTTTTCTTGAAATCCTTTTCAGTCAAGTTTCTTTTAAATTGGCTTTTCTCTCCTTCATGAGATCACTTCGTTGTTTATGGTGGAGTGGGAAGGTCCTGATGTCCCAAAGTGTCCTCATGCCTGTGTTTCCTTTTGGTTCTCCCTTTCAGTCAGAGGATCCACACTTGTACACTGATCACAATACACCGATCAGGCATAACATTATGAGCAGTGAGAGGTGAAGTGAATAACACTGATTCTCTCCTCATCGTGGCACCTGTTAGTGGGTGGGATATATTAGGCAGTAAGAGAACATTTTGTCCTCAAAGTTGATGTTAGAAGCAGGAAAAATGGGCACGCGTAAGGATTTGAGTGAGTTTGACAAGGACCAAATTGTGATGGCTAGACGACTGGATCAGAACATCTCCAAAACTGCAGCTCTTGTGGGGTGTTCCCGGTCTGCAGTGGTCAGTATCCATCAAAAGTGGTCCAAGGAAGGAACAGTGGTAAACCGGCGACAGGGTCATGGGCGGCTAAGGCTCATTGTTGCACATGGGGAGTGAAGGCTGTCCCGTGTGATCCGATCCAACAGACGAGCTACTGTTGCTCAACTCGCTGAAGAAGTTAATGCTGGTTCTGATAGAAAGGTGTCAGAACACACAGTGCATGACGGGTCAGGACTGTTTTTGGAGCAAAAGGGGGACCAACAAAATATTAGGCAGGTGATCATAATATTATGCCTGGTCGGTGTATGTTTAAGGTGGTTCAACTAACTGCTCTATTACATGTTACTGTGTCATACTATTTCCTATATGTAATAATGTAACAATAAATAATCAATGATTATTAACCAAAATAAACAGAATAAAAGTGTTTCAGTTAATGCGATTTCACTTTGATAAAACATTCTCTTAAATAGATATTTTTCCTTTGCTATGCTAGGTCATCATTTCTAGTTTTGCACCCTGCTGATTTACAGTTTTAACAAGAGGAATTCAAATACAAAGATTTCGAGAATGTTGTCTATTAGTGAACATCCCTGACTGTGAGTTGAACTTTAACACAAATATTAATGAGACCACTGGCTGTTTTCTAAAGCTGTTAAGGGGAAAAAACATTATGGACCATCAGCTTGTGTATAAAACGTTTAAGATTATACATCCTGTTCATGCATTCTCAAATAAAATAAATGGATACGACACAGAAAAGTGTTCGGATATAATGATTACTCAGGAATGTGCATCACACTAAGCATTTTTATGTGTTAAGAGGCATCAGTGGAAGGTGAATGAGTGAGTATGGCAACAAGGAGTACATAATATAAAGATATATAACTGTATTGTAATGAAATTAATCAGAAACCAGCTGATCTGCACTTGTTGAGTGAGTGCAGCAGCTTTGTTTAGCTATCTGAGTGGAAATTAGCAGCTATCTAAGCATACCGGTGCACTCGGTTGCACACAATGTTCCCTTTTCAGCTTAAGCATCTGTTGATTAGAAGCAAATACTCCCTCTTCTAGTATATTCACACAAAACAACATCATTAAAACCACACAGGCATCAGCCATGTGCACTGGTGCAGTAGGCATGCTGGGTGAACAGAGCTCTTACTCATTAGTGATCGACAATGAGATGGGCTAACATCAAAAATGTTGAAAAGAGTAGGATTTATTCCCTCAGAGAGCAGAATACAGTTAATGAAGGGGATGCGTTATTGACACACTGTTAAAACAGAAAAAAAGGTGGAAGATTGGGTCAGGCTAGCCATCTAGTAATCTGACAGTCGATAAAGAGAGCAAAAAAAGACTTGTACCATAAAGCCATGGCAGCTACATTGTATTTTATAGTCGTTATTAATGCCCATATTTAAAACCGCAGGGTGTTTCTTCTTGTCAAAGCTTGGTCCAAGACTGTGTCCAGCTGTGAACAGAAATGTGGTGAACTTTTCTCTACAGGACACAGGAAACAAGAACACATACATCAGAAGACATGAGTCTCGCAGGAATGTGAAGTGTATGAAAGGACATCAAGCAGAAACATGAGCGCCGCTGCCAAGCCGTTCCCAGAGAAGCTGATGCACATAAGGGAATTCAAATGACAGGCTCCCGGGGAGAGTACGCTTTTTCACAGTGCAGACGTTTACAACTGTTCAGAGGGGAAACACAATGGCAAGGCTGTGTCATTCAGAAATGCTAATCACACAGGTCCGTGGCTCAGTGTTGAGAGACAGTTTAAAGCACCCTAACTGTCAGTGAGTAATGGCGCACCTCGGAGGACTACACAATACTGGCTAGCTAGCTTCTATATTCACTTAGATATTAGCAAGTATAACTCAGCAGTATCACTGACAGAGTATAACATTTACAAAATCTTTCAAGTAGGAAGTCATTTGTATTTATTCCTTACACATCAACCAGGCATAACATTATGACCACCTGCCTAATACTGTGTTGGTCCCCCTTTTCCTGCTAAAACAACCCTGACTGGTCATGCAATGCGTTTTCTGACACCTTTCTATCAGAACCAGCATTAACTTCTTCAGCAATTTGAGCAACAGTAGCTCGTCTGTTGGATCGGATCACGCGGTCCAGCCTTTGCTCCCCGTGTGCATCAATGAGCCTTGGCCGCCCATGACCCTGTCGCCGGTTCACCACTGTTCCTTCCTTGGACCACTTTTGATGGATACTGACCACTGCAGACCGGGAACACCCCACAAGAGCTGCAGTTTTGGAGATGTTCTGATCCAGTCGTCTAGCCATCACAATTTGGCCCTTCATCAAACTCGCTCAAATCCTTATGCTTGCCCATTTTTTTTATTTATTTTTTTTTTTTTAACATCATATTGAAAAACATTACAGATAATGCACTGATAGACCACACTATTTCTCCAAACCTGTGCCAACTCAAAAAATGCAGGTTGGATGATTCGTTGTGTTGACCACAACAATGGCATCTTTTGTGCAACTACCAAGAAATTTAGACAGGAAACTGAATGGAATTAAATGTTTCACATTAACTAAATTGCTGTAGTTGTTTTTTTGTTTTTTTTTGCCAAAAAGTACATTTCTATCCTGCTGCAGTCTCTTTATGCATTTCTTGCATGAGTGTTAGATGTACATATCTTGCAAATGTTCCTCCTGAGGACATGATGTTTATCAAGAGACAGTCGCTGGTGAGACATTTCTGAAAACTAGCCATGCTTAGAAATCTGGCATGAGGAACATTTAAAGATATTTATATGCCACAGTCTCAGATTTTCATCAAGAGACCATATAAAAAAATACTTTCTCTCACCAATATCTTGGCCTCTCCATGAAAAATGTGAATGTGTGCCTGTGGAATATAAATACCCTGCGATTGTTGGAGGTGATGCCAGATTTCTGCCACATATGTAACTTTTCTGATGCATCACATTGCGCAGAATATGGCTATGCTAACTACCGCATATTTATTATTCTCTTCAGATGGAAATTTGTCACCGAACTAAAGCGGATCGGAGCAAAAATACAGATACAGAGCAAAAATGGCACGTATTAAGCTCCTTTGTATGAGGAATGTGTCAAAAGATGAGCTGGACTATCAGAATATATTACCATGCGATTAACATGAGGGTCAGGACGCTGGGGAATGTTCCCAGGTATAATTGAGATTTGGAATGGCTGGTATTAATTGCGTCCAGATCCTGCTCCAACAAGCTGCCTGTGAGTGGTCCAAAAGCCCTGGAAGAGGGACAAATAGAAGTGTCCATCACACTGTATGAAGTACACATGAGACTGAGAATCTGGTATTATACAGTAATAACCTCCACATTCAGAGATCACTGATTTCTGGACCATATAAAACTCTTGTGTGTGATGACATGCTTATTATCAAATAATCATGATAGATAGTTCAGCTTGAGTAAATGGATATAGTTAACCTGACTGTTATACGATCGATATGTAGTGTGTGTACTGGCCTGATATATATTCTGTGCACAGTAGAGTTATGACTCTGGGTCATGTCCCTGTGCTGGTGTGCTGCTTCTAACATAAAATATGAGCTCTTCGTGAAGTGTCAGGCATCTGATGTGGCCTGTTAATGCTGTAGCCAGGTCACCTCATCTCAAACTATGATGTGACTCATCACTCAACATTTTGCCATCAGTCTGGATTCCTGGTGATATTAGCCACTAGAGTCCACTCTCTTGCCCTTCCTCCACCACAGTGGTTTGTATGTGCTTCTAATGTCTCGGTACTTTCTTTCACAATGCTTTTCTCGCACTCGCCCCCTCTCCCTCTCCCCCCCCCCCATGACACTGACACTGACACACACTCCTGAACATTTACAAACCACCCTGTCAGAAGAAGCAAAGGAGGGAGGTCTGCCAATGTCACTGTCTACCAGAGCGACTAAAAATACCCTCTCTTCATCACAGAGCGTCTGATTGGGCTCATCAAACAGCCCAACATCTGTTCCTCCCCAGAGAATTAGACAAGCGGTGCCTGGGTAAAGAATGGCGCAGTGAGACAGTGGACTTTCAGCATGACTCCACAGGGAGCCATTAACTCAGTCACACACTGTTGCTGCCTTGATTTCCGAACCATTCTCTTTAAGCTCAGCGCTTCTACAGAGCATCCAGGGCATCGGATCCAGAGGCAACCATGGCGTGACATGCAGTCTCTAAACAAATGGACTGTTTTGGTGCTGTACTCCACCACACTGGATTTGAAATCGTGGCTATGAATTTCAGAATCTCAGATTTAATTTCAGGGAATTTGCATATACTGTATATGGGTTAACCCATATAAGATTTAGAAAAACTTAATATCAGGAGCATTGGCAAATCATTGTTTGCTCAGATGTTGGTTGTGTGTGTTGTTGCTTTAGTAGTTCATGTCCCTGATGAGTAATGAGCAATGAATTCATGCTGGTCCACATTTATCATTTCTTCTGGCCCACAATTGACAGTAGAAATCTTCTGCTTCTTACTGCCAGAACACAGCCACAACTCGAGCGTGAAGACACAGCGTCTCAGAGCTGGGCCAATTTTAGCCAAAGTGGAAATGCCACACAAGCGCTGGTCTCATCTGGGTCACTTTTGGCCCGGATTCCAATGAAAGACGCATTTGTTTGCTTGCAATTATGCCAAATCCACTTAGGCCCAAAATGTTTTCACCATGTGGTGACAAAGCAAACAACTGTATCCCCTGGTAAGAATACCAATAAGTGTTGCCTTATCTTAATATGTGGGATACAGCTGTAAAACTGCATGAAAATCATCTGACGTCTTTTGGATTTGATCTTAAAAAGCGAAAGAATTACGAAGTACAGAAAAAATGTCCTTTTCGTAATGCACAAGTACGTCATCTTACTTGAGAATGGATGCTGTGGCTCTGTGTTGGACAGTGAAAGTAGATCACTAACACCACAAATCAGATCCAACACCTCTAAACTGACTGGACAGTTCTTCAGCCTGCAGCAGGACACTGACCTCAAGCACACACTACAGCTACACTGCTAGGGAGTTTTTCAAAAGACATGTCTTGTTGAAGACTGTTCTGATATTGCAAAGTCAATACGGTGCTGTTGATTTGATTTTTAAGCAATTTCATCTTGACATTCAGACACCATTAATGCAATGGGAAAAAGGGGGGCAGTTGTAGTGATCATACTTTGAGGTATTAAGTCATTTCAGCCTCTTTTATTTCCTGATAATAGACGACAGATCCTTCATTAAGGACGATTTTTAAGCAGGTGTCCTCTTTGCACAGTAATTGGAATTAGTTCTCTCTCTCATGACATTTCTCTATTCCTTGTTTGAATTTGAGATTAAAAAAAAAAAGAGGTCAGTTAATTAAGTTTAATTCATTTTTAGACTGGAGATTAAACTAAACTCTATTCTAAATAATGTACTCTATAGATATTAAAGGTTTGACATATTTCATAATATGCACCATGTCATATAGCAAAGGACAGAACGTATAGCAAGGGACAAAATGGAATCCTCACTGATATTCCCCAAGGCACTTTTGCACCTACACACTACTGCATTATGTCTTCCATGTCATCTCTTTGACCTTGAAGTCCACACTCCCAGGCATGCTTTACTGAGATCTCAGGGAGCTCAGATATGTCATCATCTGCTCACTGTCTGACTCACAAGATCTTTGCTTGTGAGCTATGGATTTGTCCCTGAGCCGGTAGTGTCATCTGTGTTCAGTAAAGTTGTGAGAAAAGTTCTGCAAAATGATGCATTCTAGGTAGAACTATTTCTAGTGCAAATAGAGCAAAATATAAAGCAATCATTTCTGATGTGGTGTTCTGGGGGAAGGAAGGACAATACTTCCTATACCCATAATGCAAATGCCTCCCTTGTTAAATAACATAAGGCTTCTGCATAGCTGAAGTAAGCAACGCTGAGCAGGGGAGATAAAGTGACTAAGTAAGCCTTTATAATGCACAAAACCACCAAAACTGTTTGGAATTGAAAGTCATTTAACTGTAACTCTAGTCTAAATAAAAGCTTGATTATATACTCCACCGAGCCTTTTAAAATGCTGCTTCCGTGCTCTGTAATAAAACAATGCAGCACTTTCTGAAGGGTCAGTCCTGTTTAAGCGATCCCTTTTTTTTTTTAAACCTTGGAACTGTGCTTTGTCGCTTGACAACAGTAACACCTAGTGGTGATGCTAGAAAGTGCAACCTGAGATCTTATTACGTCCATGTACACGGTCAGTGAAAATGACTGAAAAATGTTATGGATGGTTTGCTTATATACACTGAGTACATACTTAAACTTGATTATAGCCAAGTCCTAAAGTTTGCAACCCTTAGGAGCATAGGAGGCGATTTCATTTTTTGCCGGTGGGTCCTCGGCACACCGACCCAAGTACACACAAGAACATACGAGTTAAATTAGCTGATACTACATGTCATTTGTCACAACTTGGATCAATGCCAGGGAACATACGAGCTAGTTCACATTCAGACCAGTGGACTCTGTGGAATACTTTGCACTGTAAAACCCTGTGATAAGCACAAACAGATGATGTATGAACACGTTTCAAAGCTGACTGCCAGGTCTCCGTCTCTCTCTCTCTCAATGTTAAGCTCCCTGGCGCACATAACACGCAGACTCTCGAAGGCCAAGGGATGGTATGTGAGCAAGATGTTATAAATCTTAGAGATGGCTCCGATTTGATAAGGACTGATATTGGAAATATTAACAATCAGAGTAAAGGGTGGAATTAATGGGAACCCAGAAACCCATGTACAATGTAAAGATCATTAATAGATACAATACCATGATCCACCCAGGCTGCAAAAGTTCTGTCACTAAAATAGGGAGGAAAAAGAGGATTAGAATGGACAGGGCATAAGAAAGTTGTTGTCTGCAAAAAGAAATGGCGCCTAAACGGACACCAAATCTTAAGACAATTTTTAACTATTACGTTATTAGAAAACTTTAAAGAAGAAAACGAAAAAGGGAGCCACAGAAGAGATGTAAGTGAAGAGTGGTCAACCAGGGTGGAGGCTGATCACCGAAACAACATATTTTGAACATTCGCAGCCCAGTAATAAAACACGAAGTTAGGTGGTGCTAATCCACACAACTCCTTAGTTTTTTGCAATATGCCTTCACGAATTCTGGGAGTTTTTCCATTCCAGATAAACTGAGAAATAGAACTATCCAGAGAGTTGAAGAAATGCTTTGGAATGTACATTATTGGTGCGGACATGGGCCAAGGGAGAGGCGTAAAGAAGTTTAATCCATGAGAAAAATTTACTACCAAATCCAAATTTACTACCAAATCCAAAGCTTTTTAATGAGTAAAACAAATAAGGCCACTCCACCCGATCAAATGCCTTCTCTGCATCCATTGAAATAACCAACTCCGGGAGGCTGAAGTTGAAGGAGAGTAAAAAATATCAAATAGAAGTCTGACGTTGTGAAAAAGAGTGTCTACCCTTCACAAACCCCGTTTAGTCTGTAGAGATGATTGAAGGCACAACAGCTTCCAAACGCCTTGGCAGCATCTTGGCTAATATTTTAATGTCTGCACATAGCAAAGAAATAGGGTGATAATTATTGCAGAAGAGGGGGTCCATATACTTCTTTAAAATGAGAGAAATAGTGGCCTTGAAATAGGGGCAGTATATTGGACTCTAAAGATTCATTGAACATATTTAGCAGTAGTGGGGAGAGTTTATCAGCAAACTTCTTAAAAAATTCAGTGGGAAGGCCATCAGGCCCTGGACATTTCCCATTCTGCATTGAGAATAATGCCGCTTTGACTTCTTCTACTGTAAAGGGCTCATCTAGCCTGGAAGATGTATCACAGTCAATGGAAAGAATGCTTAAGAGTCTAAAAACATTGTCCAATTAAGCTTCATCAGATATACACTCAGACCTTTATAATGAGGCATAAAAATTCTTGAATTGTTCATTGATAGTTTGAGGATCAGTAGTTATCCCATCAACAGTACTAATTTGTGTAATGTAATGTGACGTGCTGAAGCAGCTTGTCGAATCGGGAGGGCCAAAATTTTGCCTAGTTTGTCTCCAAACTCATAATACATATGACCAGACTTTAATAATGCTGCTGTTGCAGACAAAATATCAAATTCAGCCTTTTTCAAGAGCGTTTCTTTTGTAAGTTCAGGGTCATTTGCATCCACACATCTGGACTGTAAATCTTACAGTTTCTTGGAAATAGAGATGCTCCTTTCAACAGTGACCTTCAAGCAAAAAGGACAGTAGGATATCATCTCTCTGGGCAGATAAGCTTTGCATGCCTCCCAAATTGTAGATGCTGACATGTCTGGAGCAACTTTGGTGGAAACGAAAAGATCAATGCGGCTGTCAATGGTTGCAACGAAATCAGGATCTGCTCCATAAACAGTTGGATGACTTAGATGGAGAGCGGGGTTTACCGGATGAACGATCCAGTGTGGGATCAAGATAATAATTGAAGTCACCACTGAGAATAAGTTGACAAGAGTCTATGTCTGGAAAAGAGATTTTTTTAAAAGAAGTTCTCATTATCCCAGTTTGGGCCATATACATTAGCCAGAATCAGAGTAGTGCCACAGACTTTCCCTGTAACGATAATAAAACGACCATTGGGGTCAGATATGACTTTAGATATAGAAAAAGACTTGTGCACAAGGATAGCAGTTCCACGAGCCTTACTCGAAAATGAAGAATGATACAGGTTTCCTACCCATCCTCTACAAAGTTTAAGATGGTCTGATGGTTTAAGATTGGTCTCCTGCAAAAATGTGATTTTAGTGTTTAACTGTGATCAATCACTTTATTGCGTTTCACGGGTGAATTCAGCCCCTTCACATTCCAGCTGGTAAATCTTAATGCACCACTTGCACTTGGTGTAGATTTTATATTACAACTTGACATAAAGTAAGAATTTTAAAGGCAGTAAACCTGTTCAAATTTGCACCCATAACAAGTGAGAAAATTCCCAGCAGCACATAAAAAAAAGAGGTAGAGTAAGGGTAGCAGCATGCAAGCAAAAAAGTTATAATTAATAAATAAATAAACGGGGGGGGGGGGGGGGGGGGGAAGGGGGGAGGGGCATTAAGCGTTCAATCATCCAAACCTCAACCCAGTTACAGTGAAGAGCAGATACAGCACCAGATACACTCCGATACAAAGATCAGCGAAAAGTAACACTTCCCTACATTTATCGTGCCGCTCCCACCGCATAATGCAGCTAAACCTTACAAATTAAACATTATCAAACCTCTCATCATCGGCTTGTACCCACACTTGTGCAACTCGGCCATGGGACCTCTGTACTCGGCACGCTTCTTCAACACATCAGGGCTGTGGTCATCAAACCACAGAAGGGAAGAAGGGATCCACGTTTACGAGCCTCGCAAATTGCCAAGTCCTTAACTTGGAACTGATGAAAGCGCAAGATGGCCGGCCATGGCTTTTCACCCGGCTTACACTGCGATGCGCTCCATCTAGCTCAGGGGGTGAAGTGAGAACCTCCATACCAAAAATTGTTGGGAAAAAAAAAACACTGTTGGTTTGAGGGTTTTACTTTAGCCTTGGACATGACAAAGCGTTCAGAATGATTCAACTAGTGTTAAAAGCTATTGTGTACACTGTTAATGAAAATAGAGATGTTCAATCAGGAGGTTATAAATGAAACTGCGGGAGTAGGCTACACGTGCGACTACTCTGCACGCCACATACCCGGAAGTACCACGCACCTGTCCATTTAAGCGAAATGCAAATACTAATTGACATTCCTAACGATTTCATAACCACGCCCACTACCGTTTTGGAAAGACTCTTCTATGTAGATATTACGACCCGCGAGATCCACCAATCAGAGAGGCTCCCGAATTTCAAACGTGGTTTTGATTGGTTTAAAGTAATGGCGCATATCTGGCGTGTTTCCGTGGGTGCTCGGCTATTTCCGTGGGTACTCGAACCCCAGAGCACGGGATCGGCGTCTGTACTTAGAAGGAAACGAAGCAGACGAAGAAATTTTCTAAGTGCAAAGGGATGTGGTTATTTGCAGTTTTTGTGTTTTTCCTAATACTGCATTTCCGGTTTCATTTAGTACACACACAAATATTGTATTTTACAGCCGGTGTTTACAGAAACGTGCAAAACCCCGTCTAGAGAAAGACTTCAAACTGGATGCTTTATCCTACATACA
Organism: Hemibagrus guttatus; assembly: GCA_033459395.1. Taxonomy (NCBI): domain Eukaryota; kingdom Metazoa; phylum Chordata; class Actinopteri; order Siluriformes; family Bagridae; genus Hemibagrus; species Hemibagrus guttatus. The sequence continues at coordinate 14,615,558 of JAUCMX010000018.1, forward strand.
CAAGTAGAAAGATAAGAAACGACCAATCAGGCATAACATTATGACCAGCTGCCTAATATTGTGTTGGTCCCCCTTTTGCTGCCAAAACAGCCCTGACCAGTCGAGGTATAGACTCCATTAGATCCCAGAAGGTGTACTGTGGTATCTGGCACCAAGATGTTAGCAGTAGATGCTTTAGGTCCTCTAAGTTGCGAGGTGCGGCCTCCATGGATCGGAATTGTTTGTCCAGCACATCCCACAGAGGCTCGATTTGACTGAGATCTGAGGAATTTGAAGACCAAGTCAACACCTTGAACTCCTTGTTGTGCTCATCAAGCCATTCCTGAACCATTTTTACTTTGTGGCACGGTACATTATCCTGCTGAAAGAGACCACAGACATCAGGGAATCCCTTTTCCACTAAAGGGTGTATATGGTCTGCAACAATGCTTAGGTATGTGGTATGTGTCAAAGTAAGATCCACATGGATGGCAGGACCCAAGGTTTCCTAGCAGAACATTGCCCAAAGCATGACGCTGCCTCCACAGGCTTGCCTTTTTCCCATAGTGCATCCTGGTGCCATGTGTTCCCCAGTTTCAGCGACGCACACGCAGCCGGCTATCCACGTGATGTTACATAAAAACGTGATTCATCAGACCAGGCCACCTTCTTCCATTGCTCCAGTTCTGATGCTCACGCACCTGTTGTTGGTGCTTTCAGAGGTGCACAGGGGTCAGCATGGGCACACTGACTGGTCTGCGGCTGTACTATTTTAAAACGGAAATGCGCCAAAAAGCCTACCATGGGCTTCTGCACGTTCACAAACCACTTTTGCATACCTACTAATTCATGCATCTTTAATATATTGTAAATCTGGTGGCACCTTCTGTTAAGGTCACAGTAATAAATAAACAAAATAGCACAGATTCCTTCCCATATTGTTTTACGAAGACATTTAAATGCTGGATAGCTTGCTTTTAAAAAGGTAGGAGAAGACTCCTAGAGTTTGGAGAAGACTCCTAGAGGAATAACGTGAGGGTGAAAGTTTAAAATGTAACGCTGACTAAGAGCAATGAGAATCTTTGAATCAAAAAGATAGGGCCTATTAATAAACAAATAACATAAAGGAAATAAAAATAAAGGAATAAAGGAAACAAATAACATAAAGCATGTTGACACGAGTTTGTATTATATTATGCTAAAATGTAAATGTGGATGAAAATGATTGCAAAGACTCTTTTTTAAATACTGTTGGAAGGGGAAGTGCACATGTAGTGAATGCTTAATAACCTAACTTTACCACAAGAATAATAAATAGGCTAATTCTTTTGTGATTATGTTTAAAACAGTCTCCACAAATGCTCTGCTCATATTGTTATGCACACACGGTCGCAGCTCCCCGAGTGATTTTCAGGTATAGACAATCACATTGCAGTTGCAAATTGAGGTGATATGCAAAAATTAATGGCTGTATTTTGCACCTTAGAAATGAACAGAAATGTCCCAAATGCATATTCATTAAGCCAACCCTGTAAAACACGTTATTTATTAGACTGTTTGTTTAACAGTTGCTCATTCATTGCTTGACCAATTACTGTATATTCAATTCATTTTTATCTGCATATCTATTCCTACCTCTCAAAAAATAATAAATAATATCAGTTAAAATGGTTGCATGCTATAGTATTTCCAACGCAGGCACAATATCCCTTTGGAGAATATATTTTTAGCAGATAAAATGGAAAACAGTGGAAAACATTTTCCTTTTTCTAATCAGAAAGCACTGTGGGTAATAAGAAGGTAGAAGGGAAGAAGGATGTTCCACATCCTGACACAAGACTCCTCACTCTTCACTGGCTTCTTTTTCATCCATAATTCCTTTCAAAGTCTGTCTCTTCTTCCATCTTTGTGACCTTTTCCATTCTACTAACTCCATCATACTCTTAGATTGTCATCTTAAGCCTTGTTCGCTATCCCTCCATCTAATCCCTGTAGTCTAAGAGATCAAGCCTTTCCTTTGATAACACCTCAACTCAGGAATACATTTCCTCTAACAGTCTGACAGTCCCACACACTCTTTATCTTCAGAAATCATTTAGTCTGCTTTCTCAGGACTTGGTTACTGTGTCATTCGGTGTTCTTTTGTAGTTTTGGATGTTTTATTCTGGCCAATTAATTAATTTAACATTTTTAAAGTTTACTACTTTGTGTTTTTGTGTCTTTGAGCATAACACCAATATATGATTATCATAATAATGATGATGATTATTATTATTGTTATTATTGTTATTGTTATTATTATTATTATTATTATTATTATTATTATTATTATTTTTTTTTTCTTCCCCCTCATCATGATCCTAGAAACACTTGTCCTATCATAATCCCCGAAACACTGTATTCGCTCCATCATAATTCTAGCATTGACCCACATAAAACCCACATAAATATAGCATCCACCCAAGCTTAATTCTGTAGTATAACAAATGTTTTTATTTGTTACTTTTTTATCACTGCATGATCACATTGTTTAATAGTGTTTATAGCTGTAAATAGAAAGGAGAAAGGACACTGTGACTGTAGACAGGACATTGTCCATAATCACACTCTCCGGTGTTTATAATAATTTATAATCACTCTCTGGTGTCACCCAAATGAGGATGAGGTTCCCATTTGAGTCTGGTTCCTCTCAAGGTTTCTTCCTCTTACCATCTAAGGGAGTTTTTCCTTGCCACAGTTGCCTCAGGCTTGCTCACTAGAGATGATTTTGTCTAACATCTTAGACTTTTGTACTTTGTTTCTTATGTTCTGTAAAGCTGCTTTGAGACAATGTGCATTGTTAAAAGCCCTATACAAATAAAATTTAATTGAATATTGCTATTATTCTGAAGTCATAGTAAATACTACTACTAAAGTTGCTTTCGGCTGCTCCCCGTTTGGGGTCGCCACAGTGGACCAACTGGTCCGCACAACAACTTGACACAGGTTTTACGCCGGATTCTCTTCCTGACACAACCCTCCCATTTTTCCAGGCTTGGGTCCGGCACTGCATCCAGTGACTGGGAATTGAACCCAGGCCTTACGCATGGTTTTCTACTACTACTACTACTACTACTACTACTACTACTACTTTAAAAATAATAATAATAATAATAATAATAAAAGGAAAGAAAAGGGTGAGTGTGTGCAAACTTGTCAGCATGTATAAGAAGCTCTATGGCTGGACTTTTGGCAAATTTTGTCACAGCGTCTTAGAGACACCTAGTGTCTGAGAAATGAACACAGCTGCACCAGAGTAATTTAACCCAATAGCAAATGTGGGGATTTTTATTTCTTTTTTTTTATTATCTTTGTTTATATTATTGTATTATTTGATAGTCTGTGGATCAGTTCTGTTTCTATACTGATTACTGCCACTGATACAGAAAATTGCTCTTAATAGAAGCAAATAAACAAAGTTAAAAAAAAAAAAACAGGCGGAATTTAATCCTGATGCTCTCTAATGTTGAGACTAAATCCGATGGGCTTTGGTTTGTTTGTTTTGTTTTGTTTTATTTTACTTTAAATGACGAATCTAATCACCTTAAAGAGTGAATCTAACTCCTTTATGACTGACCTGGGAGGCCCTCTAGTGGCAGCAGCTGAGAGGACATGAGGACAGTAAGATATTATTCCTAATTTTGCATGGATTTGCATGAACGAAACATTTCCTAGACACTAATTTTGCAGCCAGATTCAGATACAAACCTCATCCTACTAATCATCACATGACAAAGTTGCATATTTAGCTGCAGTGTCTGGAAAACCTGATGATTTTTAAAAACAAAAAACAGTATCCAGGATTGCAGTCTGACTGCACCCAGGATTGTGAAATCTGACATTTATCCACACTAGAACTGTAAACTGCTCAGTGCTGCATTCTTACTGAGCCTGTTGTCTGGTTCTAGTCATTATTGTACTGTCCTGTGCTGTTTGTGCATGTTTGCACACATGCACTTTATGTACACCAACCAGGCATAACATTATGACCACATGCCTAATATCGTGTTGGTCCCCCTTTTGCTGCCAAAACAGCCCTGACCCGTCATGCACTGTGTATTGTGACACCTTTCTATCAGAACCAGCAATAACTTCTTCAGCAATTTGAGTAACAGTAGACAACTGTTACTGAGTAACAGACAACCGTCTGTTGGATCGGATCACACGGGCCAGCCTTCACTCCCCATGTGCATCAGTGAGCCTTGGCCGCCCATGACCCTGTCGTCGGTTCACCACTGTTCCTTGCTTGGACCACTTTTGATAGATACTGACCACTGCAGACCGGGAACACCCCACAAGAGCTGCAGTTTTGGTCTGATCCAGTTGTCTAGCCATCACAATTTGGCCCTTGTCAAACTCGGTCAATTCCGTACGCTTGCCCTTTTTTCCTGCTTCCAACACATCAACTTTGTTAACACATGAACTCTAACACATGAACATTGATTCATTTCACTCGTAGCTGTTCTGTAAAGCCAATTGACTTGACTTGGCCACAGACTGGTGTAATAACTCTTGCGTGGTAGCTAGTTAGTGTTTGAATAATATTAACACAGGAAATCATACTGTATGTGTCTATTCACAACTTTCTGATTTTAAATAGATTTTAATAATTAGATTTTTAAAAATAGATTTTATAAACTACAATGTAATGTGTAATTTTGTTAATTTAAGTCAAAAATGGCAGTAAGATGCATCAGAGCCGAGTCGACGCTTATCGATGGTCTGAGTCACGGCATAGAGAGACAGATTTCCCATCACTATTCCTGACTTAACTGTAACAGAAAATAAATCAGACATGCTAGTAAGCGTCCCTGGCTTTAGCATTATATGACTGGAATATAAAAACAGAATAGAAGTCAGACAAGATCCTTTAACTCTTATTTACTCCATTACAAAATATACACCACATTATGATTTTATAACAGACACACAGTTCTTTAAAAAAAAAAAAGAAAAGAAAAAGAAAACAAAACAAAACTGTGGTTCTAATGTTACTGCATTGCACTGAATATAAACCCCTTTTTCTTATTCTTATTCTTCAATTGCTGTTTTTCTCCAGCAACATAAATAGCGTAATAATAATTCGCACATCTCGACAATATAAATTTCTACTTCTTCAGTGTGTGTTAATCTTATAAAAAAAATATTTAGCAAACATTTGAACACAGTTAAAACAAATATATCAGTTAGTATATTTATATATATATAACTAATACACCAGTATTAAGCACAGAACTGGAGAGACACAGTGACAATCAGTGACCATCCACGGATGGCTTTTACCTCCGTTCTCATATCCCTGTAGGTTCAAACCGAGGCACAACATAGATTTAAATCAACCTTTCGTGTAAACATCTGTTTTTACACAGACCATGGCTAATAAAAAGAAAATGAATGAGAGAGATGAAAAAAATACAAGAAATATTTGGCAAAACTAGTGTTCAGACAATATAATCTGTGCTTTTTTTAGTGCAAGTGCAGGACCAGAAATCAACTCCGGTCAGAAAAAGCTGATTATCGACTACAAAGAGCCGTGTTAAAAGCTTTGGGACATTTATATGGACTCAGACGCTGTTAGCTAAAGTGCGCAGAAAATGAAGCGAGCGTCCATCTGAGTGTGTTCAGGGTTAAAGGTGTTCTGGCAGTGCTGAGATTTGAACTCATAACTTTCTGATCACTAGCACTGATTGCTCAAGGTTCAGATTACTGTACATTCAATACCATACGGCTGATGTCATCAGTGGTCAGAATATTTAGTAGCAGAATGTAAAATAATTCTCCTGTGAAAACACATTGGTCAACAACTACATCAGACGTGACATTTGCTCAAGCTGAATATTTGCATTTCGACACCCACGCTCATACAATCACACAGTTCACATTCATTCAGTCTGGCACTTCGCTGTTATAAACATACGTGACCTACTCCATCATTGTGAGTCACTCTAACCCAGAAGCACATTTTAATACTCTTGGCATAAAAGAAAGTCTCGGCTTTACGCTGACGGAAATATTAATCTTAATGATATAACACTAGCATGTTTTTTTGGGAGAAAAATCAGACGAAACCATTGCAGACCTTAAGAGAACATGTAAAACTCCACATAGATGGTAAACAGGCTCAGGATCGAACCTGGGACTCTATAGCTGTGAGGACTCAACGTGTGCAGTCTTACAGTTAGAGAAAGAAATCAATGAAATCAACCATCAAATGGTACTTGGGCCAGTTGAACTGCCCACGGCTTTGCATTCAAGGGGGAGTGCTTCAACTTGTAATAAAAGGAGAGGAGGAGGATGATAAAGAGACAAATACTTACTAGCATTTGGAGATAAAGGCAGCATTCTGAAAGGCAGAAAATGCCTCATCCCTCGCTTGAGGGTCAATCGATAATTTTTTGAATTTCACAGCAATATTGACAAAGTACGAAAACCGAGATTTTCTCTGAGCGTCGAAAACAGCATTCAGGCAAGCTTTTGATATAGATTATGGTTTCTACTTAATAAGCCTGTTGCAACGTCAGACTCAAAATGACAGAATGCATCACACATCATATGCCAGTGGTGTGTTGAGCTGATGTTAGTTTCTAGTTCAGTGTCTGAGGTTGCTTTTACTATCTGATCTGGCATTTATACTTCAAAACAAGGCGCTCAGCTGAATTCCTCATACTCACATGTAGCCAGGGAGCTAAACATATTGTATATGACAATAGTTTGTGAATACAGACCTCACCCTGATCTAAATGACATGGTGTGTGATCAGAGACCTCAGCCTGGAGTTCTGAGCTGCTTTGGCTTTATGCTAAGAGAGCCTACAAAAGACTGGGCTGGGTGTTGGATAGTTGTGTGGAAACAAGGTAGAGAGACAGTAGAGATTCATATGTGGTTTTACTTCATAGGAGAGTCTTAGCTTTAATAAGATCTAGATCTACTACTTGCTCATAGAAAATAATGACTCCTAGTATTAATGACTACTACTGGTACTTTCCATAAGGTGATTATTATATTTCCGTGTCTACACACTTTAGGTTTATTAATCAATAAAATCTAATTCAACATCTCGAAACAGCTTATGTTTCAATGTGCTACGTTTAATGACTGTTAATCAAATGTGCTTGTGTGAGTGTGTTTGTGAATGCGATGCAGCGATGTAAACTATCACAAACAGGTTTCATCAGTAATCTGCAAGGTGTTAGTGATCATCTTGCATGCTCTCCTGACAGGCACTACGAAGCAAAGCCTTGACAAATAAACACATCGAATCAGAACAGCAGAAAAAAAGTGTTGCGAAACATGTACCATTTAAGTCTATATGCAGCTCTACACTCTGCTCCTCAGAGAGCGTGTAATCAGGCAGGCAAGGAGGTCCAGCCCCCCGAGCTCCACAGGAATGTGCTGCGGTTTGCTCTCAACCATCTTGTAAGATCATCTAGCCTCAATCGACTAAACTGCTCAGTTCCAGCCTGCTCATTGAGACTGGAACGAGAGAGATGAGTGAGAGAGAGAGAGAAGTGGAAGCTTCTCTGTAGGGTTAATGATGCACTAGGTCTCGTGGCAGCCTGTGGTCACAATCTTCATGTACTGTGTGAAGATCGCCTCGAACGCCTCGTCTCTGTGGATCATGGCACCGAACACCAAGGGCTGGAAGAAGGAAGACATGCATGAACTGAGGTTGATGGAATCATTTCAAGCATTAAAGGAGCTGTTTGTAATTTTATGGCCTTGTGAGAGGTATCTGAGAGGTAAATTGAAAGTGAGATGAACACATTGATAAGATTTCCTCTTCAAACTAACTGACTCAACTTAGTTAAAACCATACACGCCTCCAAAGTTGGATGAGCGGGGTAGGAGCTCATTTTCAGTTCAGAAAAATTTCAAAATAAGAAACTAGACTGATTCACTGGATGGCATTATCACGTCACAGTCTTCGTAAGACTTTTCTAAAATGTTGCAGGTCTAGAGACACCTATATTTTGCAAACTGGACATTTAACTGATTCATTTAAGAAGAAATGAACACTGCATAGTTCAGTGCTTTACCTCTAACACACCTGATTCGACCCATTACAGCTTTTTATCTGAGAAAAATCATATCACACAGCTTTTTTCTAAAAAAAAAAATTTATAGCTTACCTTCTGTGTTGAGGGTGTGGCAATAGAGATTCCCATTCCTGACCCAGGCAAAACGGACAAAACCTTGTACTACGGAAAACAGAAATCCAGAAATAAAATGAGAAAACTCACATTCATATTAGAATCAAAATGCAAATATCTAAATCCCTGGTTACCTTTTGGATATCGGTGATGTCCACAAGCTTTATGACTTTATTCTTTTTGGAGGAGCCTGATCTGGAACTGGAGCTCTCAAAACACAGGTAGCTGAGAAGGAAAAGCATTAAACATTAATAATAATGTATTAAATGTAACCCCTTATTGCTGTTATAATTTAATAGCCCTACCTACCTACCTACCTACCTACCTACCTACCTACCTATCTATCTATCTATCTCTCTATCATGATGCTGATTGATACAAGACATATGATGTCATTTTTATACATACATACAAGTCTAGACATTAAAGAGCTTGTAGATCAGAGCAGAGCTACTATTCCATATAAATTATTCCAATTTGAATGAGATGAAAGATAGAGGGGGTAGAGGTTGCTTTCGGCTGCTCCCTGTTCGGGGTCGCCACAGCGGACCAACTGGTCCGCACAACAACTTGGCAAATGTTTTATGCCGGATGCCCTTCCTGACGCAACCCTCCCATTTTTCCGGGCTTGGGACCGGCACTGTATCCAGTGGCTAATGAGATGAAAGATACACAGTCCAAAAAGTAAGGGGGAGTATTTACATTTTATGCAGAATAAATCTTTATGCCTGCCCTTTTGTAGGACTTAAAAAAATACAAAAACTAGAAAATATTTTTTCCAGTTGGTGGAAATTTGGCTGTTTGTTAACGGAATTGTTTACTGAATGTTGTTACATACACTCTATGGCCAAAAAGATGTGGACACACACCCATATGTTTCTTCTTCAAACTGTTCAAGCGCACAATTGTCTAGAATGTCATGCAATGTGTGCTACACTTTTCCTTCACTGGAACTAAGAGACCCAAATGTTCCAGCATGACAATTGCCCTGTGCACAAAGCAAACAGCATAAAGATGTGGATTGCTGCAGAAGAACTCGAGTGTCCTGCACAGAGCCCTGACCTCATCCCCACTGGACACCTTGGGAACGAACTGGAACACTGACTGCTCCCCAGAGCTCTACACACAACATCAGTGTCTGATCTCACTAAAGCTCTTGTTGCTGAATAGACACAAATAACCACAGTCATGCTCCAAAGCCTAGTTCAAAGCCTTCCCACAAGAGTGGAATATGAATTATTATTAAAAGGAAACTATTGTAACTGCAAAGGAGGGATTAAATCTGGAATGGTGAATCAAAAGGCACCTGTGAGTGTGATGCTCAGGTGTACATCATACAGTAAATACTTATTTTCAGCAAATACATGTGAACACTTGTGGTTTTCTTTTAAAGTTTCTAGATAATGGCAGCAACATGGTTTATTAAATAAACAAGAGAAATGACTCTGTATTTGGACTTTATGAGGAAAGTCTCCTTACTTTTCAGTAACATAGAGCAGACCATTGCGAATGTAGTCAGTAGGCATTTTTCGGTCCCGATTGATCAAACAACACCTCCATCCATTCTCACACACTGTGTGAACACAAAACACAGACAGTTATTTTAAATAACAGACATACAGTGAAAACAGTACTGGCAATCCCTTGGGAGCGCACCTGGGAGCGGTCTTTCTGTCTCTGGCAGGTTGAAGATCTCATGGAAGGCTCCTCTCTTGGTGCTATGTGAGCGGCCACTGTCATCCTCTCTGCTCATTCCTGAGGGAATGGTTGCTAAGCTACTCCGTGACACCACCGGCGGAATCTGCGCACAAAAACCCCCCCAGAAAGAAATCAACCACAGAAACAGAAAGACATTTTCTTTTGTATCTACAGCTCCCTCTGTTTTTCGATCGTAACCATGCTGCACAAACCAAGTCTCCTAAAAAATAAACTCTATCAAGCTGGGCATCCAAGAAGACACAGTTCCATATGTTAATGTGTTTAGTATTTGGGTGAATTCATGTGGGTGAGATGTGTATTCCAGTCAGTGTAGCCAGCACCCAGCAGATGTACATTACAGTAAACTCCAGAATTATTGGCACCCTTCAAGCGAATGGGCAAAAGTGATAAATATTACAGACACTGATTTCAATTTTCCCTTGAACAAATGGAGAAACTTCAGACATTTACCGTTCTCATGAGAATTTCTTTCTTTTTATAAATAATTTACCCAATTTTCCCTAACATTGGTAGAAGAGGCTGGTATTCACTCCAAGACAACACAGTAATTTGGAAACACAGCTACAATACAGCAATGCAGTATCTCCATATGTTTAAGCTAAAAAAATATACTCATTGGAAATGTTATTCAGTTTATACATGCATATATTAATGAAGGGTGCCAATAATTATGGAGTTGATTTGCATGAGAGTTAGTCAGTATGCTGATGATTTAACACAAATTATTGGTCTTAGGTAAGTGGTCATGCCTTTCATTGCTACAAAGCCCACATTCAAGCTCTCTATTCTATTCATTTCTATTCGATCTATGAAATCAAAAGGGACATTTCCTACAGGAAAATGGGAATATAATAAGCTTACTCAACTCTATACACATCTAATAGGACAGGTCTATCTAAGGGGAACATTTCATAAGTAATATCAGTTAATAACAGGCACTTGGACTATTCCCTATTTTCTATATAACTATAGTCACTCCAGCGTATAAAACAAACCCCTTTAAACTCAGCTTACAGAAAATTCACTTATTATTACACATTCTGTCCATAACATAAGATGAAATTCAGTCACTGTAAACAAGGACACAAACCCTAACGATGCATCAACATCCAGCCAATCAGAACAATGCGGCTTGTGTACTCGCAAGTACATCTGGCTGCAAGTTTATTACTAAACCCTTGTATTTAACAATGTTCCACCGATTAAAGGTGATAAGCAACATCACAGATGTTCACGATATAATATTAACATAAAACAAAAGAGTGAAACGGAGGTTATAATAAGGTAAAAGTGAAGGAAAACCTAGTGAAATCTGTAGGCATTAGAGTGTAAATCTCGGTGAATCTCTAAATCATTACTGCTCTGATAATAGAGTGTCATTTTGAGAAACAAGCTGATTAATTTATTTGTTTTGATAAGCTTTGTGATTATTAGACCTAGGGGTGAGCATACCACGTTATTTTAGCCTGGATCATCATATCACGATTATTTTTTAAGACCGCACTAATTTCCCTATTGATCTCACAGCAATTTGAGCAACACTAACACATTAGGCTAAAGTAACTTTTCACACAAAATTGAATAAAATAATAAAATAAATTCATTCATTCATTCTCTACTGCTTATCTGATCTATTCTCAGGGAGCCTGTGCCTATCTCAAGTGTTATCGAGCATCAAGGTAGGATACACCCTGGACGAGGTGCCAACCCATCGCAGGGCACACACACACACAGGAATCGAACCCCCAACCCTGGAGGTGTGAGGCAAACGTGCTAACCCCCCTTAAAATAAGCCCCCCTTAAAATAATAAAAATTCCCAGAAAATGTTAATTATTTCAATAATGAAAACAATTAAGCATGGATGCTGTGTATAAAAAATCTGAAATAAAAATGTACACCACTTCTACTAGTGTGTTCAGTATTTAAAAGTGAAACAAATGGAAAGGCAGGCAAATGAGGATTTTTCCCCCATTGTCTGTACCGCTTATCCGGTCTAACATCGGGTCACGGGGAGCCTCTCAGCCTGTCTCAGCCTGTGCCTATCTCAGGTGTCATCGGGCATCAAGGCAGGATACACCCTGGACAGAGTGCCAACCCATCGCAGGGCACACACACACATACACACACACACTCATGCAATCACACACTACGGGCAATTTAGAGATTCCAATCAGCCTAGAAGCATGTCTTTGGACTGTGGCAGGAAACCGGAGCACCCAGAGGAAACCCACCAAGCATGGGGAGAACATGCAAACTCCACACACACAGTGAGTGGAGGTGTGAGGCAAACATGCTAACCACTAAGCTACTGTGCCGCCCAAATTAGGATTTAATTAGATTTAAATACTGAATGCATTAGATGAGTTGGTTTACACTTTTATGTAACAGAATTGTGTTTTATTGTTTTGGATTTTCTTGCACAGGTGTGTTAGAGGTAAAACATTTGCTATCCAGTAATGAGATTTTTAAAGTTGTTTAAAACCTGTGCTTTCGACCGCTTTCACGGTTGTTATATCCCACTGATGTCTTTCCAGTGCCTACTTGTTTTCTTACAAGGAGTGCCCTTTTCACACTTGTAGTTGTGTTAACTTCAGCTCTGTTTCTGACTGTCTTTCTGCATATTTTGCGAACAACTGTTGTTTTTTATAGCTGCTACAAAAATTGAGGAGAAAACCTAAGCTAGTGAACTACCTTCTTTTGTCTGTTATTGGTTTGTTTATGTGTTTGTCAGTTACACTAGCTAAAAGGTTTATGTAATGGTTTATAAAAGAACTTTAGGGTGCCATGTCTAAGCATTTTCAGTGCAGCTGACAATATGCGTGTACTATCAAGGCGCTTGTGATCTTACTAAAAAAATCCATAATAATCTATAAAGATCTATAAAAAGCGTTAAAATGGTTTCAGGTTCCCAGCTGGCATAAACAAGGTTCAGCAAATTCAATACTTGCTCTTCTGTCATGTTCATTTACACACACATACGCTGTTGAAGTGACTTCCAGGCACAGTACAATCTATTTGCATTGGCTTTGCATATTATATCAGACTTTTAGCTAGAAATGCATATTGATTAGGGCAAACATGCAAAGCAGATGTAATTTTGCTCTTGTGAAAGAATCTTCTGTTGACTCTGTCTCCTTTTTTCTTTAAAAAGAAGTTGTTATCAGGTTTGCATGTGACCCTAGCCAATCACGCTAATGCAAAATATTATTAGAAGATGTACATCACCTTGCGACACCTGCTAGAGGTCAAGAAAAGAGTCTTATAGTATAGTATAGAAAATTTTAAATACTGAATAAATGTACGTAAACCTACACATGAGAATCATATATAGGAGGCTGTCTGTGAAAATGGACCCACAATGCCTTGCATATGCTTTGGATATTAGAAAAGTATCCAAATATTATAAGCACATATCTTCGAATCAAGAAACCTGTAATAAATAAAGTAATAAATAATTTTGTTTAAATAGCAGCTGATAAACTGGAGGCATTGTGATCCACATGTGCACAGACACCAGTCATGGCACAAGGTTTGTGTCCATTTAAAAACACATTCGCTTGCACAGACAGGTAAAAAGGAAGGTGATCTGCTGGTATCACACACACACACATACACACACACACACGCGCGCACTAGCAGGTTCACACCAGCATCCCTACCTTCTCACACCCAGACAGCTGAGAGAGAAAGAGAGAGAGAAAGAGAGAGAAAGCACAGAAGAGTAGTGTGACACACAAACTCAGAGTCAGAGCTGCACTGCAGGATGGAGGATTCAGTCAGTGCCTCCTCATGATGATCTCTCTCTCTCTCTCTCACACACACACACACACACACACAATTCACAAGTTCACAATCATGCATTTATTAACTGTACTTAACTGTTATTAATTAAAGTCACCCAAACATATTTTGAAGATATGCAGGCAAAAATTTACAAAAGGCAAGAACTGACAAAATCTGGTATGTGGAAATTCATTCATTGTCTACCGCTTATCCGATCTATACTCGGGTCACGGGGAGCCTGTGCCTATCTCAGGCGTCATTGGGCATCAAGGCAGGATACACCCTGGACGGAGTGCCAACCCATCACAGGGTACACACACTCTCATTCACTCACACACTACGGACAATTTAGAGATGCCAATCAACCTACAATGCATGTCTTTGGACTGGGGGAGGAAACCGGAGCACCTGGAGGAAACCCCCGAGGCACGGGGAGAACATGCAAACTCCACACACACATGGCGGAGGTGGGAATCGAACCCCCAAGCCTGGAAATGTGAGGCATGCCACTGTGCCCCCCGGTATGTGGAAATTGTTTATGAATATTTTTAATAAGAATTTAATCTTTAATTAAAAGAAAAATTTATGATGTTGGTGACTTTAACTAGGTTTTTTGTTGTAAATATTCTCCACTTCTAATGTGTTGCAAAGCAAACAGAATTGTGATACTCATGAAACTCTGAAAAACAAAATATATGTTTTTTTTTTGTTATCAGAGCAGTGTGTGAGATTTTGGATGTCATACCCGTCTGGATATGGTGGCGTTGCTGCGCTCTTTAAGCTGGGGGTCTGTGGGCAGGTTATTCCACACGATGTACGGTGTGTCATACTTGTCCCTGAGCTTGGGACAGCTCTTAAACAGGAAGTCGATGATGAAGAATTTGATGCCTGCATACAGCCCTGTGAGAGGAGAGCATACACATAGAGTACACAAATATACATAATGTATGCTCTAGGTCTTGTGCTGGTGTTACAGAATAAATCATTTATACATGAATTTGGTTTCAGTGCAGTGATTTACACCGATCAGGCATAACATTATGAGCAGTGACAGTTGAAGTGAATAACACTGAGTATCTCCTCATCATGGCACCTGTTAGTGGGTGGGATATATTAGGCAGCAAGTGAACATTTTGTCCTCAAAGTTGATGTGTTAGAAGCAGGAAAAATGGGCAAGTGTAAGGATTTGAGCGTGTTTGACAAGGACCAAATTGTGATGGCTAGACGACTGGATCAGAACATCTCCAAAACTGCAGCTCTTGTGGGGTGTTCCCGGTCTGCAGTGGTCAGTATCTATCAAAAGTGGTCCAAGGAAGGAACAGTGGTGAACCGGCGACAGGGTCATGGGCGGCCAAGGCTCATTGATGCATGTGGGGAGCAAAGGCTGGCCCGTGTGATCCGATCCAACAGACGAGCTACTGTTGCTCAAATTGCTGAAGAAGTTAATGCTGGTTCTGATAGAAAGCTGTCAGAATACACAGTGCATGACGGGTCAGGGCTGTTTTGGCAGCAAAAGGGGGACCAACACAATATTAGGCAGGTGGTCATAATTTTATGCCTGGTCAGCGTAAGTGCATCCACACAGACACAAGCATGCATGAGGGATTTGATTGCATTATTCTCCACCATAGAACAGTCGAGGTAATGACTTGAGAGAAGTTGGGAGGCTACTGCAGCATCTGTGGCAAGTGTGTGTGTGTCTCATGTGGATTGGTGCACTTTTTATGGTGACTTGGAGTGTTTATATAAACTTTTATGATTTACGTGTGTGTGTTCGAAGAAGAGAGAAAGATAGCAAGAGAATGTGTGCATGCACTTACCTATAATAAAGCCCATGAGTTTATAGGGCAGGATACACGAGGAGATAAACGCCATCCACAGACCAATATACAGTTTCTGCGTGATCTCAGGCTGCACCCACATGAACAGACTGAAACATGTTTTTCACACACACACACACACACACACACACACACACACACACAATTTTCACCCACTGACAATAACCTCAATAACCTTTCTATTTCCATAACCAAGCAAATATAAATACTGCAGCTATATGTTTCTCTCTAACATTCTTAAAATATGCCACAGAGATTCATTTCTGTGATATGAACCAATATTCCACGTGACAATCTAACAATTTATTCCTCTGTAAGTACGTAATTTCTTCTTGTAAACACATTTATGAGACTACAGAGAAATAAGAGTGAAATAAGAGCCTGTTTATGCATGGTAATTTTCTGTAGCTGGAACAGCTTTTGAACATTAAAGATGTATTCTCTGGTTAGGGCGAGGCATTGGTGGCTCAGTGGTAGGTTTCTCGCCTATCATGCGGAAGGCCTGGGTTCGAGTCCCAGCCAATGCCTCAACCCCAGCCACTGGATGCAGTGCCGGTCCCAAGCCCGGAAAAATGGGAGGGTTGCGTCAGGAAGGGCATCCGGCGTAAAACCTGTGCCAAGTTGTTGTGCGGACCAGTCGGTCCGCTGTGGCGACCCCGAACAGGGAGCAGCTGAAAGCAACTTCTTCTATTCTCTGGTTAGGTATTTGGTTAAGGCTAAAGACCACATGTTGGTATATATAGCTTGTCATTCCCCTCAACCATCAACCATCAGTAGCTTGAAAAAATATGTTGACTGGTCTAAATCTGCAATTTATATATTTATAGTAAAGTATGCTGAGATAATATTTGAATGGAGTACATGTGGGCAGTGGTGGCTCAAGTGGTTAAGGCTCTGGGTTCAAGCCCCAGCACCACCAAGCTCCACAGTTGGGCAATTGAGCAAGGCCCTTAACCCTCTGCTCCAGGGGTGCTGTATTATAGCTGCCCCTACGTTCTGACCCCAACTTCCTCAGCTGAGATATGCGAAGAAAAGTATTCCACTGTGCTGTAATGTATGTGTGGCCATAATAATTAAGGCATATGTACATTGTTATAACAGTGACTTACTTACTTTTTGATTTTCTCTAAAACGTCTGCCATTTTCCCAAAAAGATTCTGGGGAAATTCAAACCACATGAAGAATGACACATGAGAATTGTAATAGTGCTTTGAGCTGAAAACATACCTAGCGCTCCAAAATGTAAAAATGTTATTCCACATTTACAATAGTAATAATAATAATAATAATAATAATAATAATAATAACAAAACAACAACAACAACAATAATAATAATAATAATAATAATAATATAAAGTACCTGTGCTTTTTGTGCAACATCAAGAACTAACTGAAACTTTTCAGACACAGTCAAGTCTTCTTTAGCAGGTTCCTAAGGACAGAAAGAGACAGTAAAGAAAAAAGCTAGAATATACAATTATATACAATCTCTCTCTCTCTCTCTCAAACAAACACACACACTGCATTAGCAGACCATAAAACAGTAAAGGATGGAACTAAAACCTACCACAGGTTCAGAAACTTCAGGCACAATACTCCACTGAATTCTCCATCCTCTGGAAAAATAAATACAACAGACTTTAAAGGTACTTAAACATCTCTCACACACACTCCTGCGGTACGTCAGACAGAAAGCCATCTAATGTCTGATATTTGTCTTTGGACAAGAAGTAATCATATTCCTTTTCCTTTTAACTCCTTCTAACACACACACACACACACACTCATTGTCTGCTTCATCTTTAATTTCACTCGATGTTACACATATAAAACACTCCAGATATTAACAAATAACATGAGGTGAAATATAACTGTTACAGTATAAGGTGAAGTGTAAGAGTGAGAGCGAGAGTGTTAATGCTTTACCTTGCGATTAGGTAATTCAAGGACAACCTCAAAATGGCTAAAAACAGGAACATAGGAATGGCCCAGCCATACCATGCAGCATTCATGTAGACCTATAGAGAACAACACATCCCCACACGTACATCTATATAAACACATACATAATACTAAAGGTACTGTACAATCTGTGCAAATAAACCAGTGTGTGAAAGTAAAAAAAAAATAATTTCTGTATCCTTGTGAGTCACTACAGATATATAACTGTCAAGGTCTTACTGCTGCATAATATTCATCTGCAGCCTGCAGTGACAATTTCCATCTGTTTGTGGTACCAGATCATTACTCAAGTAATACACTGTTAATTTAAAACATGTTACGTCTCCAAAATGATCACGATAATGTATTGACAGACAGAAAGAATGATAGACAGATGGAGAGACACAGAAAGAGAGACAGACACATACACCAAGACACACAGATACACAGACTGACAGAGAAATACACAGACATACAGACAGATAAACAGAGAGAGACACATACATACACCGATCAGGCATAACATAATGACCTCTGACAGGTGACGTGAATAAGACTGATTCTCTCCTCATCATGGCACCTGTTAGTGGGTGGGATATATTAGGCAGCAAGTGAACATTTTGTCCTCAAAGTTGATGTGTTAGAAGCAGGAAAAATGGGCAAGTGTAAGGATTTGAGCGAGTTTGACAAGGGCCAAATTGTGATGGCTAGACGACTGGATCAGAACATCTCCAAAACTGCAGCTCTTTTGGGGTGTTCCCGGTCTGCAGTGGTCAGTATCTATCAAAAGTGGTCCAAGAAAGGAACAGTGGTGAACCGACGACAGGGTCATGGGTGGCTAAGGCTCATTGATACATGTGGGGAGTGAAGGCTGGCCCGTGTGATCCGATCCAACAGACGAGCTACTTTTGCTCAAATTACTGAAGAAGTTAATGCTGGTTCTGATAGAAAGGTGTCACAATACACAGTGCATGACGGGTCAGGGCTGTTTTGGCAGCAAAAGGGGGACCAACACGATATTAGGCATGTGGTCATAATGTTATGCCTGATCGAACAGACAGACCTACATATAGACAGACAGACATGTAGAGAAAACTTCAGCACTCACAATAAAGGCAATGGCTGATGTGTACACTGAGTGCCAATTGGATAAGGCTGACAGGTTCCTCAGGAAGTTAGTTACAGGTCTGGCACCCCGCTCTACATATGTCAAACACACACACACTTTTTAGAAAGATAATACATTACACACATTCACAAACTGTTCGAAGGAAATGATAATGATAATGATATAATAAAATGACTCACTAAGTCGCCTCATATTCTCTGTTAACCTGAAAGAGAGAAGAATTTGTCACATGGGTTTTTGTCGATTTTCACTCATGAACATACATGTTATTGATTCTGTCTGAAAATTATAGTGTTATGCTGCCGGTAGTCCAAAAGGTGGTGAGGCTGAGCATTCTAACAATTTACTAAAAAATAAATTTTAGTAGTTTAAATGGAACGTGGCAGCAAATTCATGGAATTGTGCAGACATAATTCATACAAATTGTGCAGACATAAAAAAAACAAACAAATCAGCGAATGATGAAACAGTACATGTAGGGGAGCGCCTGAGTTCATTAAGTTCTTCACTCTGCTCTACCTCTTAGCACTGAGTGGCTCCTCTGGCTCCACTGTGTTCTCCTCCTGCTGGAAACGGAAGTCCTCAATGTAAACTCCGAACCGGTCGTAAAGCCACTTCTGCAGCCGAGACCACAGTGTCTCTTTTTGTTGCTTCTCTGAACAGAGTGAGAGAGAGACTGAGAGTCAATAACCCTGACCTGCCTAACTCTATTAACCTAATTTGCTCAGTGTGTGTGTGTATGTGTGTGTGAAAGAGAGAGAGAGAGAGAGAGAGAGAGAGAGAGAGAGACTAGCTCTTCTGCTCCACATTCTGCTCCCCAAATACAAAAGGGCTCCTCTGGCCTAGATAAGACTTATCTACAAATTTAGATCACAACCTCAAATAACAGCCTCTGATGCTCCCTGAAGTAAAGTATTATACTTACAAAGGCCACTTTTTACACACAGACAACACATCAGAGACATGATAAACTTCATCACTCTGGTAATGCTATAGATCTGGAGCTACCTCACACACTTCAAATCTTTTTAGTAATTATTTTAGATGATTGTAATCTTTCTTTTTCTACCGAGAGGTGAAGGTGTCCACATGTCACACTCTTCCCTCTATTCAGCCATCAATCTATTCAGCATAAATATCAGCTGATCCATCGCACACCTCCGGCTGTACAGAAGGTCATAAATATTTTAGTCCTAACTAGTTTATTTAGTTTTTAGTTGTGTATGATATAGTTTTATTTATAACACTTATAAGACCCTTTTAACTTGACGTAGTATAAGGGTATGGTAATCTAAAGCACACCTTTTTGTATTTTCACATATTTCAAGATGATATATTTCTCATTTCTAATTGTTTATATTTTCTAATTAAAATGAAACAATATGATGATTTATCTAAGTAGTTATAAAGCACTTATAAAGCGATTATAAAGCACTTATCATTTTTTCCTGAGGCCAATACATTATACACTATGTATTACATTATACACTATGTAGCAAGCATATAGTGAATAGACAATAAAAATCCCAGTTGTTAAAATATCTAGTATTTCCACAGCAGGACATCCATATGCCTAAAGGTTTAGTACTTCCATACCCTAACCTACACGTGTTCAGTTACCTGTGCCGTTTGCGGAAGGTGACTGTTGCTTACGGGAAATCTGGGGAGGAGAGTCTTCTAACCTGGTCCAGGAAAAAACAAAACAATAGAAAATGTGATACATACTTTCTACGTGAAGGACTAATCACACTGTCCTAGGTAGGTTGCTTCTCTATTGCTTAATAAACATTAAGTGAGCAAACTGTACATATTTTGTATGGTTGACAGAAGAACATTTGATATTGGACTCTAACATGTTTGTTGATGCAGTATTTCGGCATGTGACTGTTGGAGAATGTTGTTATGTCTTTGAGGAATCCAGAATCAACAGAAGGGAGGTGATATCATCTATTTTTAAATCCCAATGAGGCTTGCTGAGCCCTCCAGAAGGTTTAAACAGCATATCTCTACGCTTCACGGAGCACAGCAGGACTGAGAAAGTAAACCTGGGCTGAAACTTTGTTTTAGAGCAATTTATACCCTTTAAAAGATTTTGAACATGTTGACCTGGTGCTTCATTTCACCCATGCAGTATCTACTGCATGTGAAATAATGCACACAGATCCAAAGCAGAGGTTTTATTTATATATATATATTTATTTTTGATAAAAAATAAGGTGTTATTCACTTATTATTTGTATAATACTGTCACTTATTCATCACAATGTGCAACCAATGAAGTTAAAAGCCAACAGAAAACAGCCCTTTCATTAATTATGCACATTATTCACCAACTTTTAGTTTTGAATCCAGTTGAAACACTGATCATTATTTAATGCCCCAGAATCTAATGTTTAGCTACAAACATGGATAACGCACTTTTCTAATGTTTTTTCTTTTTACATATGGTAACATTTCAAAGTAAAACATACTCTGATTTTAGGTTCGATATTAGTTAAGAGTGCCTGTGAAACATGGCATGGTGTAATTGGTGGTCAATATTATTTCTTTTTCCTGCAGTCCAATAGAGGAGGTGATAACACATTGCATTCTGATGGACGATGGTCTGATTGATATTGACGATCATGCACAATATGACCAGCGACTATAAAAAATCAGTTTTGATTTCATGTAATTAATTATGCATTTCTTGCACATCCTGTGCATATGTACCTGTGCACATTTGCTCACCTGGTTTTAAGTACATCATTCATCTTTTGCTCCAACTCCAGCCTCCTGCAGCGCTCCCTCTCCAGCTCCTGCTTCAGCATCTCCACATTGGTCTCCTCTCGCAGCTTCCTCAGCTCCTCCTCTGTACACACGACACAATCACCTCACACTCTGCACTGCACAAATGATATGTTACTTAAGAATCCTAAGCAGAAGACGAATTTTCCTTTCTGTGTTATAAGAATTACAGTGATGGGAGAAGGTATGTCTCAATTCATCCGATTGTAATCGTCTTTCTTTTTCTACCGAGAGGTGAAGGTGTCCACATGTCACACACTTCCTTCTATTCAGCCATCAGTCTATTCAGCATAAATATCAGCTGATCCATCGCACACCTCCAGCTGTACAGAAGGTCATAAATATTTTAGTCCTAAAACTCGCACCTTTCAGCCAGTGGAACGTAAACCAGAATGAAAGGATAATATGTGTAGCACACCCCGTGGGGAGAGTCATTAGTTGAAGTGTTTGAAGGGAACTGTGGATCGTAGGGGGTCTGCGATTGTGAGTTCAACCGAGCTGCAGCACTCGTGTTCAGCCTCTCAAAGCCCCACACTTCACATTCAGGCAAGGCTCTAACCACACATTATGCATTCTTAAAAAATCTGCGCTACATTCAGTGAGTCAAAAATTGTTTAATTTAGGAAGACTGCATAACTTAGAGCTCAGATATTTTAGGATTTCATCAAAGACTGTGGCAAATCATGCAATGATGTGAGGCATGTTAACTGTGAACTGGGGAGAAGAATTTCACACCCTGAAGCCTTCAGAGACTGTGGACAAATATATGTGCAGAATGACTCATGACCTGGTTTTCAGTGAAAATATCTCCAACAACAGGCCAAGGCAGGCAGATCACGCACGATCAGTGTATGGAGATTAAAAAATCCCAGTGCATCTGAAAATGCATTACTGCATCTAATCCACCAGACTGAACTCTAGCAACTCCACCAGCATCCAGCTTCCTACCACAGATACAGCCCCAATTCATTAATTGATTTTTCAACCTCTGGAAATATGGCAGCAGAAATCTGCAGCTGATGCTACGTGGGGATGGTCCTATCAGTGCTATTCAAACAACAAACAAACAAACAATATTTTGAAAAAGCAATAACAATAATACTTAAATACATAGTGTTGCACAATGCATTAATAGTGTAATCATTTTTCACTAGTATCAAACTTACAATATGTTCAGGTCTTGAAATTAATCTCCAAACAGCCAATCAGATATTAATTTGGATCACCAATCAGATAAAAAACCAGATAACCAAACAGCCAATTAGAAGATAAACTGGATAATCAAACAAATTAATCTCCAAACAGCCAATCGGATATTAATTTGGATCACCAAACAGCCAATCAGAAAGTAAGTTAGACAACCCAACTGCCATTCAGACAATAAGCAGGTTAACCAAACAACCAATCAAATAATAAACTGGATAACCAAACAGCCAATTAGAAGATAAACTGGATAATCAAACAGCCAATCAGATAATAAGCTGGATAATCAAACAGCCAATTAGAAGATAAACTGGATAACCAAACAGCCAATTAGAAAATAAACTGGATAATCAAACAGCCAATTAGAAAATAAACTGGATAATCAAACAGCCAATTAGACAATAAACTGGATAATCAAACTGCCAATCAGATAAGAAACTGGATAATCAAACAGCCAATCAGATAATAAGCTGTATAACCAAACAGCCAATCAGATAATAAACCAGATAATCAAACAGCCAATCAGAAAATAAGCTGGATAACCAAACAGCCAATTAGAAGATAAACTGAATAATCAAACAGCCAATCAGATAATAAACTGTATAACCAAACAGCCAATCAGATAACAAACCAGATAACCAAACAGCCAATCAAATAATAAACTGGATAATCAAACAGCCAATCAGATAATAAACCAGATAACCAAACAGCCAATCAAATAATAAACTGGATAATCAAACAGCCAATCAGATAATAAACTGTATAACCAAACAGCCAATCAGATAATAAACCAGATAATCAAACAGCCAATCAGATAATAAACTGTATAACCAAACAGCCAATCAGATAATAAACCAGATAACCAAACAGCCAATCAAATAATAAACTGGATAATCAAACAGCCAATCAGATAATAAACTGTATAACCAAACAGCCAATCAGATAATAAACCAGATAATCAAACAGCCAATCAGATAATAAACTGTATAACCAAACAGCCAATCAGATAATAAACCAGATAACCAAACAGCCAATCAAATAATAAACTGGATAACCAAACAGCCAATCAGATAATAAACCAGATAACCAAACAGCCAATCAAATAATAAACTGTATAACCAAACAACCAATCAAATAATAAACCAGATAATCAAACAGCCAATCAAATAATAAACTGGATAATCAAACAGCCAATCAGATAATAAACCAGATAACCAAACAACCAATCAGAAAATAAGCTGGATAACCAAACAGCCAATTAGAAGATAAACTGGACAATCAAACAGCCAATCAGATAATAAACTGTATAACCAAACAACCAATCAAATAATAAACCAGATAATCAAACAGCCAATCAGATAATAAACTGTATAACCAAACAGCCAATCAGATAATAAACCAGATAACCAAACAGCCAATCACATAATAAGCTGGATAATCAAACAGCCAATCAGATAATAAACTGGATAATCAAACAGCCAATCAGATAATAAGCTGGATAATCAAACAGCCAATCAGATAATAAAATGGATAATCAAACAGCCAATCAGATAATAAGCTGGATAATCAAACAGCCAATCAGATAATAAGCTGGATAATCAAACAGCCAATCAGATAATAAGCTGGATAATCAAACAGCCAATTAAAAAATAAACTGGATAATCAAACAGCCAATCAGATAATAAACTGGATAATCAAACAGCCAATTAGACAATAAACTGGATAATCAAACAGCCAATCAGAAAATAAGCTGGATAATCAAACAGCCAATCAGATAATAAGCTGGATAACCAAACAGCCAATTAAAAAATAAACTGGATAATCAAACCAATCTGATAATAAACTGTATAATCAAACAAATTAATCTCCAAACAGCCAATCAGATATTAAGCTGGATAACCAAACAGCCATGTTCAGTATCCACTAGAGTAGAATCTGTGCTGAAATATACCAGAACTCCTCAGATTTCAACTGCTGCCAACTTCATTCTATAAGCTAAATGGCTAACTAAATTATTCATTTGTTTGTCTGTCTCTTTTGTTTACTCCTTCTGCTGCCTGGAAGTCATGTTCAGACAGAGCAGTGTGGAAGCAGATGCTGGAAAAACAACTCCATCAAATTGGCAAGCTCCCTCAAGCCCCTAACACACACAGTGACTGGGACATGGGTCAGCTTTTTCCATCAATAAGCACACACACACACACACACACACACACACACACACACACACACACACACACACTGATGTGACACATATTAACAAATATTGCTTCTCATAATATATAATTCTATGCTGATGAATATGAGGTAACATATATAGGCTATAATGTCCAAGTTCAGGCACAGAACATAGAAACACTCTAATCTAGCTCTTTGATGGATTTCTTCGGTCATTTGCCTGCCAATGGTTGTGTTAGACACACTCACACTGGTCAACTATAGACATAAATGATGTGAGTACCCTGGAGCACCACCACATGCTGGAGCAGTTTTAAACACATGGTGCATGGATAAACACAAACTACAAACCCTCTCACAACATATATATACACGAAAAACAGGTTAAATACCTCTTTTTGTCCAGAAAATAAGTAGGGCATTGATGTTAAAATATGTCATTTCATTTTGTAAGTGGAGTCTATACATAATTAACAGAGGCCTCATTTCACAGCCATCTTCTAATTAGGCTGTATGGCAAGATGGAACAGAAGATTAATACAGCACACACACACACACACACACACACACACACACACACACACGTACCTCATCACCACCTGTTAGACTTCATCAAAGATTCAGTACCATTTTCTCTCTCTCTCTCTTTCTCTCTCTCCGACCCCCCACTCCTCAACACACACTCGTCATCTCTATCCTGTGAAGTCATTATTCAGAGCTGTATCTCTTTTGCACTCCAGTTCATTTTTCTGAGACTTTTTTAACTAACTCTAAATGACTTGTGCCAGTAATGGGCTGAATATAATGGCGCACTGTGCGTCATAGCTTCTTATTAGACATATATGGTAAGGCTGGACGATATAATCATTTATACACATGTTCAATTCTCAAATGTGACTGGTCAGAAGGTGTTTCACTTTCTATAACAGCACCACTCAGACAGCAGTTAAAAAAAAACAAAAACAAAATTATTTCCACTGGTCAACTGATGTGGTATAAGAGGAATTCCTGTCATTGGGACAGTATGGTAGTATCTAGCAGCTGACCAGATGTGAATATACCATCATTTTTTACTTTTCCATGTTATTGTCTCCTGCTGAGTTCTGAAACCATCCTTAGATAACCCATCTAAATCATGGCACTGAACTAACTTGTACTGTAGGTGATGTTTAGCAGCTATATTGCTAACAGTCATGATAACCGATCCCTCAGCACCTGATAGTAAGCAGATATAGACCTACTGGCTCATACTGTTTGGCACTGAGGAACTGTATTGAAGAATCTAAACACAAACAGCTAAATAGCCAGCTTTAAGTGTGTAATAAATACAAATTCAAAAGAATGTATACTGTGTGTGTATATATATAAAATACATTCAAAAACAAGAATAGTTTTACAGCAAGATAGGAGCTAAACAACCAACAGAGCGACTCACTAGCTAGACAACTGGCTAACTTTTTCCTCACTTGTGTAAGCTACACCACTGACAATCCCTCAGAAAGTACTTAGCTTCTGAATATTTATCTATTTAAAGTGTTGTATTAAACAAAGCAAAAGACTTCCTCGCTGTTTAGCTGTCTGAAGTAATAGCTTGCCGTTCTCATAAAGCTGTTCTCACACAGTAAAGATAGTTTTAAAGATAAAATAAATATCTGTGTTTAGTATATTGACATAAATTATCAATATACAGTATGTTTGAAAATCACAGCTAATACGACTGCTCAGCTATTTAGATAGCACATTTTGACAAGTTTCTGGCTTTCCTGGTAATAACACTGAGTTTCTTTCTGAGTCTCCTTTGTCTTCAATTGCTCATCTTCTTCTTCTACTTATTATAAGTACTATTATTATTACTATTACTTTAATAAGAGGTATAAGGAAATTAAAACGGTGGAACAAAGAACAAAAGAAACTTTTCAGATGGAGATATCAGCGTAGAAATAAACTGATGGTGTAAACCTGTATGTGTGTGTGTGTGTTTGTGTTTTAAACTGTTAATGGAGTTTCTTTGAAACAGCAGGTTCATTCATCTGTGTAAAGTAACCTACTCTTTTACAACAGCAAAAAGTAGTTTAATCTAATTTGGGTGTGTGTAAGTGTGTGTGTGTGTGTGGTGCCAGTCTCTACTGTGCATCTTAAGAAGATTAGCTGTATCTAATCTAACCATGCCATGACAGCATGTAAACCTGTTAAGACCGGAGTGGAATGGGGGGAAAAGGGATAGTGAGTTAAAGGGGACACAGCCTCAGGATACACTGAGTCAGAAAGCATGGCAGCTCTCTTCCTCGCTGTCTCTCTCTCTCCATGTAATTAGTATTGATTATTTCTGTCTGGTCAATTATATTAAATGTGAGGAGCTCTGGCATGCTCAAGTCATGTGCCTGTCACTCTCACAACATGAGTGTCATGCAGTGGTCATGTGGCTGAAAGATCCCAGAACATAACAGTGTATATGCTTTAAACACACATGGCCCTACTGAAAACATGATGAACCTGATGCTGTTACATCATATAAAAAAACCTAGAGATAAATGATTATGTATACATTTCTAACACAAACTTCTGTATATAAAATAAGCCACAAATGAGTTCAACATGAGTTGGATAACAAACATTCACTTAATGTGATTGGGTGATTGATTGATTGAGCATTCTAACCCTCTGTTCTCCGTTGCATGTGCTCCAAAAAATTAAGGTTTTTACAGATTACTCTGGGCCACTCTATATACTTCCCTGTTCTGATGTCACAGATATGTATATTCCTCTAACAGCTGAACCAGCTTTATTCAGCTCAAATATATCCATGCAGAAATGCCCAACAAAAACACTGAAGTCATGTCATTAATACAACACCACAGAACAAAACCAGTGCCCCGTGCTTCACCAGAAACCACAAGCTGTTCACATAAAAACAACTCCAAGACCCTGTTACACTGCTTCAGCTTTTAGTACGGTTTGAATCATAGATGGACACTTACTAAGGCTGAAGTTGTTCTTATGAATCTTGATCCTGTCAGTTGAGCCGCTGAAGCTCTCCTGATCAAAGTCTACGGCATCCATCTTGATCCTGCCTTATGTCTAACACAAACTTAATGTTACACCTATCATCAATCCACAGGCCAAAAAAATCTTCCCACTATTACACTTTGATACAGTGGAGGACCTGATATAGAGACCTGAGGCACTCCTGATCATGCAGGATGCCTCTGCTAGCAAATCCTTGAGAAATCTGGGCTTGAACAAAGGCTCTATTAACAGAAGAAGCTGTTAGTGCTGTGAGCACTTTGTTCACATTCTGTACAGTCTTTTCCACCACATTAAGCAACGCTTTCAAAATGACACCACTGCCAGCCTGGAAACATACAGTAGTCTGTTAAATCACCATTTAAAAAGAAGAAGATGAAGCACAGTGATCTCTGTTAGTCAGTGTCTGACAATAAATGATCAATATCCATCGTTTCTTTTCAGCATTTGCAAGCGCTAAGTTTTAAGCAGAAGCTTGAAGCAGAAGCATAATCGTCTGCTGCACATCAGAATTATAATGCAAACCTTGTCCTTTTGCCCTCAGACAATGGCTGCAGCATGAGCAATGCAGCAAAACTGACAAAGGTTAAACGGAACAAATTTCACCAACACAGCAGAAATACAGTGATGTGAAGACCTGCTGACACATTAGGAGCTGTAAAAAACCTGACGAGCTCATTAAAGCATGGACTTTTTAACAAACAGATGAAAATGGTGTAGATTACAGTTGCTAAAGATCTGACACAGGCAATTGAAGACTTTTTTTTAGAGTCATTCATCTTAATTTTGACGACAATTGTTATGAGACCAGAGCATTTAGTCAATCACGTTTTTTAAACCTTACCTGGCTTGCGTAGCAATTTTATTACAGCTTACAACATGATTTACCGGTCTATAAAACAGATAGCACAAATCACACTTGAGTACATGAGATTTCTTTCGTATATTATCTTAGAGAATAAGTATATAATATAATCTTTTGTCAGCAAATAACTGGTAGCATTTCAAACTAAAAAAACTGATTTGAGATAAATAGGTTAATGGTTATACTATAAGAGAGAGGCACTAGACGTGTTCGAACTAACTAACACTCTTCTTAGACATCCTGTACTAAAACCACTTCCTGCTTCAAATCAGTTTCGGCTATGAGCAGTCATGGCTTCATCCACGCGGCAGAGTGCAAATCTAAAGTGCTGCAATGGCGAAAGCACATATGCACAACAGTTTAAGTCATTTTCCTAAAATGCAGCCTGGCTTTCCCTACACCTACTTTCCTTGACCGTTAATATTTCTAAGCTGTTAATTAACAAATCATGAAGTGGTTTGTGGACAAAAATAAGAAGGCTAAATTTGAACCCAATGTATCACTAGCTTGACAAATAATCTATTGGGGTTGAGCAATTAACACGTTCTCACCGATGAAAGAATCTGAATGATGTGAGGCAAACCATTACACACACGTTAAAGCAGATAAAAATACATGTCTTTTTTTTTATTTAAATGTTTCAGCTTCATAATGCTCTTCCGACTATATGTTATTTTTCCTCTGAATGCCATCCAGGGTACACAGAAAACATCTAACCCTTCCATTCATACTGCACTAAACAAACACGTCTGTCATCTGTCCTTTTGTGTCATTTGTCCTTTAAATGAACAGTGTATGCTTAGTCTGTCAACATTTAGCTTCCCCCTTCACATGTATTTAAAAGACACAAAGGATTACAAGAAAAAGGTGATAGAGTAAATAATTCATCTTGTCTGGGTTCATTACACTCAGAATGGTACTTTACTTCCTCAAGCAAGGTGCAGGAAGCAGGGTGAAATATAGCAGACCAAAAATGGAGATCAGATCTAGTAGCATATTTCACTAAAATTACTTTAACTGACAAGCTGCATGACAGTCTATAAACTGGGCTAGGAAGAAAACAGCCCAAGACTCTTCTTTATATAATTCTGTGTGTTTTTATTACAACCACTGGATGAGCTGTTGCACTTGGTTCAACAAAAGACATTTATTAACAGCAAATGATCTGACGTGGATACCAGATACTCTATATGGCAAAAGTTTGCGCACACCTGACCATCACACCAATGCTATGTACTGGCTGAACATCACATTCCAGACTTAGTCTGTTATGATAACTCTTATGCAAAGGTTTCTGCTAGATGTTGGAGCATGGCTGTGGGGATTTGTGTTTATACAGCCAGAATAGCATTAGTGAGATCAGGCACTGATGATGGGTGAGGAGCTCAGAGGTGCAGTCGGTGCTCCAGTTCATCCCAAAGGTGTTCATTTGGGGTTGAGGTCAGGGTTCTGTACAGGACACTTCAGTTCTTCTACATCATCCTTGGCAAACCATGTTTTCATGAAGCTCACTTTGTGAACAGGGGCACTGTCTTGGAGATATAGTTTTGGGCCTCTTAGTTCCAGGGAAGGAAAATACAGTATACAAAAACATCCTGTCCAATTGTGTGTTTCCAAATTTTTGGCAACAGTTTGAGGAAGGATGTAATGTTCAGGTGTCCACTTACTTGTGGCCATACAGTATACAGTATACTGAACTCGGTGAAAGACAGCTCATTTCTAGCAGTCACCTCTGTTACACAATAATATATAAATTAGTGCAGTATATAGTCCTAGCGACGTTAATAGCGGCAATATCTCACCACTTGGCTTGATAACAGGAGGATGTCATTAATAAAGCAGGTCACATTAATAAAGTCCTGCTAGATCACGGTGGTGTGATGATTCTCAGTAATCATCAGAGAACTTTGGGAGTCTTCAGGGACATAGCGGGTGTGCTGTCATTCTGCTGGAACTGTGATGACGTGACATGCCAGCTCTCACAGCAGTGCCCAACTCATCCCTTACAAACACACACAGTCGTAGCTCTATGAGACTGCGCCAGCCTTTCAAGCCAACAATGAGGCATATAAAGTGGAGCTCCTGTGGCCGCCCTCCTGCCTACAGAGTTCTACTGTTGCATGGTAACCTGCTTAAAAAAAGAGAAGAAAAAGTGGGGGGTGATGCAAATAAAGAAACAGTCCCTCACAGTTTGCCAGGTGCATAATGCACAGGATATTCCAGAGGAAGTGGTGTGTAGAACATGGCAATCACGATGTCTGTTACAACACAGAGCAGGACAATGAAGCAGGCTGGAAAATCGCTAGTCAAGGGTTTGGGGTTTGGCATTATCTTCATTAGCAAGTGAAGAGAAAAGGAGTGAGCTGCTAGTTCTATAAATCAATGTTCTCATTATCAAGCAAGAATATTTTTTTGCATTCATTTTCCAGATGTTGGGGGGCACAGTGGCTTGGTGGTTAACACGTTTGCCTCACACCTCCAGGGTTGGGGGTTCGATTTTCGCCTCCGCCATGTGTGTGTGTGCATGTTCTCCCCGTGCCTCGGGGGTTTCCTCCGTGTACTCCGGTTTCCTCCCCCAGTCCAAAGACATGCATTGTAGGTTGATTGGCATCTCTAAATTGTCCGTAGTGTGTGATTGTGTGAGTGAATGAGAGAGTGTGTGTACCCTGCGATGGGTTGGCACTCTGTCCAGGGTGTACCCTCCCTTGATGCCCAATGACGCCTGTGATAGGCACAGCCTCCCCGTGACCCGAGAATAGATCGGATAAGCGGTAGACAATGAATGAATGAATTTTCCAGATGTTTTGTCTGAAGCCAGTTAGAAACTGAGAAAGGACACGCCCTAAATACTCAAGAAGTAGGGGCCTTGCTTAATACTGACTTTCCAACAGGTGGGATTTGAGCTCACAACCTTCCAATCACTCGAACAGAACTCATCACTGAGTGAGAAGCTTAACTGCTGAGCTATCACTGCCCACACAGTCAAATACAGATCTCATCTCCCACTCAAGTATAGCATTAAGATAGAAAATAAGAAAACAACATAGCCAGCTTAGGAGGATAGAAAACCTCGTCACTGTATTGTTGGATTCAAATCAATGTACTGTCTGTCAATGTATATAAGGTGAAAGGGTTTAGAATATGGATGTGTGATTGTGTGGTCATTCTTTCTCTTCCCTGTTTTACTTGTACACATAACAAGTGGACTTAAGTTAGTGTATGTAAATATAACATGAGATATATACAGTGAAGTCCAAATGTCTGAGGCTATTAGTGAAAATGCATTCTAATACAACAGTTTTCATTACAGATGATATTATTCACAATAACTTGAATAAAAAGTTTCTTAGAATTTGGTTTATCTCCTTTTCTTGCTTTAATGACAATATGCACTTGAGCTCCCATGGACTCCACAAGTTTGTACAAAACCATATGATCCATTTTAGAACAAATCCTGTAGCGTGCTGTCTGCACTCATGCTTCAGCAAAAGCAAATCCAAAACACCTTCTTTATTTGTTTACAAATAAATAAACTAATATATATTTATAGATGCTGTGGCATGACCTTAAAAAGGTGGTTCATGCTTGAAAACCCTCCAATGTGGCTGAATTACAACAATTCTGCAAAGATGAGTGGGCAAAAAATTCCTCCACAGCGCTGTAACAGACTCATTGCAAGTTATCGAAAACGCTTGATTGCAGTTGTTGCTGCTAAGGGTGGACCAACCAGTTATTAGGCTCAGGGGGCAAATACTTTTTCACACAGGGCCATGTAGTTTTGGATTTTGTTTTCCCTTAATAATAAAAACCTTCATTTAAAAACTGCATGATGTGTTTACTTGTGTTATCTTTGACTAATATTTAAATGTGTTTGATTATCTGAAACATTAAAGTGTGACAAACATGCAAAAAAATAAGAAATCAGGAAGGGGGCCAACACTTTTTCACACCACTGTATGTGTAAGAAGAGGAGGCTCTGGCCTTGGGTACACTAATCACATTACTAACTTCTTACTGACATAGCACGATGACACAGCAATGCAACACACACACACACACACACACACACACACACACACACACACACACACACACACACAAAAACCCAGTCTCAGTGATGTCACATTCCTGGCTCAATGAAAAAGCTCTATAAAGCCTCCTGGCACACAAACTGCACTTTGCTAAGTATCACTAAAAGTAGCCAATTAGTTCTGCTCAGATAACGTGAAAGCAGCAGACACATAGGTCAAACATGAGAAGGACACTCCTTTGACTTTTATTTGACTTTCCTTCGGTGCTGTTTACACAGACGCCCACGGACGGACACGCCCCCGATTAACTTGCTGCAACATGACTCACAATCTGAGACCTGAACTCCCAGGCATGTCAGAGAGCTGTGGGGTATTTGAGGGAGCAGAATGCATCAGAGAGATCCTGCAAAGTGAACTTTACAGATGGGCTTTTGGTGAAGCAGTGCAGTACGAGAGACGAGAGACACAAAAATAGATTTGTTGCATTAGTTATATCTGTATACAGTCTCTTGCTATGGTAACAGTGAAGCGCTACGCACCTCAAACCTGGCTTATGTTACACGACTTTTCACTGGCAGTCAGTCGGCTCTAGCGTGCACGCTTAAGCAGCAGCTGGAAATGATGTTACTGATATAAAAAATTGAGAGGCATGTTAGAGGCACAGAATTTCATTTCTTGCATTCTGATTGAGTTTCATGCCAGTGCTGTCAGTGACAACATCAAATGGTCTGTGTAGTCTAATAGTGTATACTGGTCAATGATCCCAAACCTTATCATCATTAACTCATTAATAGTTCATGAAAAGTGAGAGTAAGAAACCATGTCAGTGTATGACACCTTGACATGGGAGTAGGGCAATGGCACTCCAGATGACTGCAGAATTAGATGTTAGAAAAGAAAAGTGTGCCATCTCTATCTGTTTTTAAAGGTTTAAAGACATTAACCCAAGCTAAGGATCAAACCAGGGAGCTGTGAGACAGCAACACTACATCATGTGCTGAGAATATACATCTATATGCTCCATTTGGAGAAACTCAATCTGCCAACTGTATCCTGTGTATCATATTTTCAGACTCTTTTCAGAATAATCATTACTGTACAGTGGAAAGGGGAGAAAGCTGGAGTCAGCATGTGACTGAGTGTAATGGGGAATCCCAGGATAAACATGTACACATCTCCTGAACACAAGTAACCTTGTGTCAGCTGTACTGCGGTGTTAAATGGGTCAGTGCTATTATTGTGCCGTTAATAACAGGCTAAGTGTGGGTCAAAGGAGGCTTAAAGGTAAACACACGCTCAAGCTTAATACAACTTCCCTCGTCAGAGAGGCAGTAAGATTTATGAGAAGGAAGTCTATGGAACTCCCCTCTCTTTATTTGTATTTCTGTATGAGAGAGAGAGAGAGAGAGAGAGAGAGAGAGAGAGAGAGAGAGAGAGAGAGAGAGAAATCAGAGATCCTTTCAGTAGTAGTGTTGTACTCCACACCAAATAAAATGCCAATATTCAGATATAAACAGAGACCCAAGTCTCAGTCCTGCCATATTGTTCTGTCTCTCCCAGGTCCTGTGGGTCATTCCAAATGACAGATGTCCACCAATTCTATATCTAACAGCACGCAGAGTCAATGAGGCAAATTGTACACATACTGGAACGATCAGTCGATCTACTTCAACCATTCACATTTACATGCACACACAATTATAACTCGCTCGGCACATCTGAATATATTTATAGCTGCTTTAGTGGTATAAACACATTAGCTTAGAGTGTTTCATTAAAAATCAAAGAGACCAATATAATCTTTTGTTTACTGTTGATTTCAGTCAACAGCACAGCACACACTGGCTACAAGTTTGTTTTAATGTACTTCTTCTAGTATGTAGCCGTTTCTTTAGTAACAATGTACACATGAAATTACAAAAGATGTGTACATTTAATATTGTGAAAAATATGATGTGTAGCATTGCTGGAAGGAGTCTCCAGTGTCATCACTTTTAACATGTAAAATGGCCACAGGAGAGTCATCAGAAGAGAGGACTTTGTGCTTTCTGGAGTTTCGCCACCATTTTTTTGTCTTTTTAACTTCAAGAGAGGTTGGTGAGGTAATGATTGTTTACTGCTGCTATAACGCAAGTGATAGCAGGAACTAACTAGTTCTGTGAACATGCGACAACATTAATTGTAGCTATACCTTAAATATACAAAGTACTGTTCGTTGATAAATACAAAAGTGTTGGCAAACAGGACCAAATTCCCAACTTATTCAGAACTAAAGAATCAACGAATCACTCATTGAATCAATTAAAGACAGTAAATGTGTGGGCTGTAACTTACACACTAATTAAAAAAGGTGTCTTATAAGAACTGCACTGCATGAAGCTAATGCAGATAACACATAATGGGAGCATGGAGCATGAGTCAATACTCACTCAAAGCTATTCAGCATCACAGACAGATGTTTCTGACATACATTAACGATGTTATCTACAAACAAACTGAGCAAATGTACTTTGCACAGCTAAAAACAATACCAATATTTCTGCTCAGCACACGGTCTGGTTTCACTACACAACACACAGGATGTTTCAGACTCAGGTGTTGAATGTGGCCTGAAGGCAAAAACCTACAACAGAAATGATTGAATGATTTTACTCTTCCAATTTGATTTGTGCACTTAATTTTTAATTTAAATACAGAGATGTTTTGATGCTGTTTACATACAAAATGATTTCACTGAGCCAAACTTACTTGGTGAGATGTAATTTAGACATGCTAGATGCTGAACTGGTGGCTATAAGTGACACACACACGCATAGACACTCACAGACATTTACAAACAGTAACACAGGCAGCCACATTTCTCCGTCAGTACTCACGCAGGAAGTGCTTCTCCAGTAAGGCAATTTCTAGATGACCTTTAACCTCATTGAGACGTTCAGAGTCGCTCCTCAGGTCCTGCACGCCAGCCATGTTAAGAGTTCCTGATCCAACCTGTCCAACACACACACACGCAGGTTAACACACGCACACACAAACACACATGCACACATGTGGTTACAGTTTAATCACTCTTTCCCTCACTCACATGCATACACACACACACACACAGGCTGTGGATAAATGCAAAGCAGCCAAAAGGTGTGTAATACACGCAGAGCACGTACGGCTGGTGAACAGGGAGGCACCTTACTGAAATCCACGTCTTTCTGCTTCCTGTTTGCCCTGAAAATGCAAAGCGCAGTGTCAAATGGAGGGTAGGATCTCCTAGCATCAAGCAGCGTGTGATGCAGAGAGCAGTCTATACTCCTGCTCTGACTCCATGCGCACAGGAAAGACGGCTGGAGGGGGTGAGAAAGTAGATGAAGGAAAGCATGGAGGCGTGAGAGGCAGGGTATCTCTTTAAGAGGCCACTGCGACTGACAGTGTGGGTTTGCTCTTCTTTCTCTCTCTCTCTCTCTCTCTCTCTCTCTCTCTCACACACACACACACACACACACACACACACACACACAATGCAGCACACTGTCCTTGCAATAGGCCAGTTTATACACACATTGCGGCAGGTCCCGATACACACACACACACAAACACACACACACACTCACACACACACACTCTCTCACACAGACACACACACACGAGACTGAAAGTATGTGTATGTATAAGACTAGTAAGTTTTAAACAGAACCCTTCAATGACACATGATCTAGTAAACAAAACAGAAAATGTTTAGTCACATGATACCCAAGTAACATTCAGGAACTCTGTACAAAGCAATGCACCCTGGGAATACACACTACACAGATTACAAGAGATTCCTTATTTATTTATTTATTTAGTGTGAGAGACTGTGACAGAGAGAGCAATAGGGAGATAGAGAGCACAGGGCTGTGGTCTGAGTCATCGCTCTCCTCATTTGTTGTCTCAACTGTGAGATGCTGCTGCTCAAAAAATGTCTTTTCAGCCTGTCATATCTTTGCCAGAAATACACCAACACCACCCACCCACACACACACACACACACACACACACACACACACTATCATGTTGGGAAAATCCAGTGCCGAGCTGGTGCCTGAATGCCCACCTGCCATGCATGTGAAAGATTTGGAGGAAAACAGAGCCTGGGTGTTTAAACACAGATTTTACACACATATGCCCATATTTACACATACACACACTTTCATCTGCAGATTATCAACTCCATTATGTCCGGCTGTCTGCAGACAGAACAAAAAAAATACCCAACATGTCAAGTACGAAATAAAACATGACGTGATGTATAAGTGAATGATCTGTTACTACAGAAACCATAGCGTATCAGAACAAACGCATTACTATAAACCTCATTTATGTTACAGCTGGATCTACTGTCAGAGCTGGAGGTATCTACACCTCTGCTGTTCTACACCACTTCAGCCACTCTTCAACAATCACTTACATTATAACAGCCATAAACTGTCATTCCTTCACTGGTACCTCAGCCAGACCTCTCTTGAAGGTAATAATACAAAACAATACATGTTACCATGAAGACTTCTCCATGTCAGAAAAGTTACAGATATACCTCTGACTTTTACAAAACACTGGAGACTCTTTCCAAAAATACTAAATAAATAAATCTCCCCACAAAAGAATTCCTGTGAAAGCTGTGACCAGAGGAACGAGGAGCTGAATTAGTAGAAAATGAATTAATTAACACTTTCTAGCCAATCAGATCAGGAATTCAACAGCACGGTGATAGAAAGGAACGATATCTAAATATCCAAACTAATAGTGTTATCCATCTACAGCATCTTGCTATACACTATCTATACTAATAGTATTTATCAGTTAAGCTGCGTGAACAAGACTAATCACGTTCCAGTGAATATATCTGGTATTATTGCCATTTCTATTACACCTCCTTTACTGAACCTATTTGATAACTTTTAATTTTTTTATTTAGTATATTTTTGTAGAGGGGGGCACGGTGGCTTAGTGGTTAGCACGTTTGCCTCACACCTCCAGGGTTGGGGGTTCGATTCCCGCCTCCGCCATGTGT
The DNA here is from genome assembly GCA_033459395.1 of Hemibagrus guttatus. NCBI lineage: Eukaryota > Metazoa > Chordata > Actinopteri > Siluriformes > Bagridae > Hemibagrus > Hemibagrus guttatus. Next base: position 14,653,273 of record JAUCMX010000018.1, read on the forward strand.
GTGTGGAGTTTGCATGTTCTCCCCGTGCATCGGGGGTTTCCTCCGCGTACTCCGGTTTCCTCCCCCGGTCCAAAGACATGCATTGTAGGTTGATTGGCATCTCTAAATTGTCCGTAGTCCGTAGTGTGTGATTGTGTGAGTGAATGAGAGAGTGTGTGTACCCTGCGATGGGTTGGCACTTCGTCCAGGGTGTCTCCTGCCTTGATGCCCAATGACGCCTGAGATAGGCACAGGCTCCCCGTGACCCGAGAGTAGATCGGATAAGCGGTAGACAATGAATGAATGAATGAATGAATGAATGAATGAATGAATGAATGAATGAATATTTTTGTAGACTTTAACATGTATAAATGTATATATAAGTGTACCGTATAGCTGTGTATAATGAGATATACTGTGTACTGTATAGCTGTTATAGCTGTGTTATACTTCCTCCTAAGCAAGGTTGTTTAATTTGAGTTATACTTCAGTTAACTGGACCGGACTGATCCCGGTTATCTGAGGAAAAGATGATGAGAGGGTTATTGTTAGAGGTGCAACTTACTGGAATTGGAGAGAGCATGTGCTTCTCATTCAAATGATATGCATATTGCCCTGTCCTATTGACTCTTGTTTGACTTCTGAAAGAGGATGTCACATGGAGCAAGAGAAAAATTTGAAGACAATATTATATAAATTATATATATATATATATATATATATATATATATATATATATATATAATTTATATAATATTGTCTTCAAATTTTTCTCTTGCTCCATGTGACATCCTCTTTATCATATATATATATATATATATATATATATATATATATATATATATATATATATATATATATATATGTATATACACTACCGTTCAAAAGTTTGGGATCACCCAAAGATTTTATTTGTTTTCCAAGAAAAATAGAAAATATAGCAAAAGAACAGAAAATGCTGACATGCTGAGTTAAAAATAATGATTTTGATGGAAATGATGAATGTTTTCTTCAAACTTTGCCTTCATCAAAAAAACAAAAAAACACCTTTTGCAGCAATTACAGCCTGGGCATTCTAGCTGTCAATTTTTCAAGATAATCTGATGAGATTTCACCCCATGCTTCCTGGAGCATCTCCCACAAGATGGATTGACTGATGGAGTCTTCCTCCGTAGCTGAAATCAAGCTGAAACATGCAAGTGATCCCAAACTTTTGAGCGGTAGTGTATATATGTATACACTCTAAATTTTAATATTTGATAGTTTGTTTTGAATTGTCTAGATACAAAGCTTTAGGTTCCTGGTGGACATATCCTTTATTATTTTTCACATTTACTGCCATTCTGTACTTCTATGGAATGAGATTGAGTGGAGACACGTTTATAAATAATTTAACCCCCAAATCCATTGACAAAAACGGGTAACTGACTCCAAGTCACGACTGAAATGAAATGAATAGAAATGAAAGGAGTATTGCATTCGACCCACTACATTATGCATACATCTGTGATGATTATCAGAAACAACTCCTAAACAGCTCTATAAATGATTATCAGCCCTCCAGCCGCAGCCGGACGAGCGAAATTAAAAAGTGACCATGGGAATGAAATATATGAGCTTATTCAATGTTCAGAATGTAGAATGTAGATGCAGCAGACACCAGTGTTGCTCTGTAGCTGCACTGAGATATGAGTTTTCCTAGCATTTCTTCTTGCTCTTTTCCAGATAAACAGGTAGAAAAAAAAAAGCTCTGTACTCTCTATATACCAACAGCATTTAATATAAAATAAAACAATATACTTTTTCTTAACAGTTAGATACTGAACAATAAACCTGAACAACTGATAAAATGACAGGTATAACTAAATAAAAATTCAAGTTATTTGTATTAAAATGTCCTTATGTTTAATTGTTAATGTGTGCCTTATATGTACATTCATTGTCTACCGCTTATCCGATCTATTCTCGGGTCACGGGGAGCCTGTGCCTATCTCAGGCATCAATGGGCATCAAGGCAGGATACACCCTGGACGGAGTGCCAACCCATCGCAGGGCACACACACACACGCAATCACACACTACGGACAATTTAGAGATGCCAATCATATTATGTCACATCAGACGTTTTTACTCAAGCCCACATTAGATGATAGCATCAGATCAGCGCACATTTCAGAAACTATTCTAAACTGCTACGTGATGTGAGGCGACTATGTGGAAAAAAAACCCCAACAACAACAGTGGAGGAAACAGTGCAGGGAGCAATTGGTTCCTCCTCCACAGAGAACTTTCACATGTTTTTGGACCGGGGGAGGAAACCGGAACACCCAGAGGAAACCCCCGAGAACATGCAAACACCACACACACGGCGGAGGCGGGAATCAAACCCCCAACCCTGGATGTGTGAGGCAAACGTGCTAACCACTAAGCCACCGTGCCCCTCTCTTACATGTACATGCTTTTTTTTATTATTATTATGTCACATCAGACGTTTTTACTCAAGCCCACATTAGATGATAGCATCAGATCAGCGCACATTTCAGAAACTATTCTAAACTGCTACGTGATGTGAGGCGACTATGTGGGAAAAAAAAACCAACAACAACAGTGGAGGAAACAGTGCAGGGAGCAATTGGTTCCTCCTCCACAGAGAACTTTCACATGAACACCCACTCTCTGTCTACCTCCAATCAGAGGAGAGAGAGAGAAGACGAGTGGAGAGGAGAGGAAAGGAGAGGAGAGAAGAGAAGAGAAGAGAAGAGAAGAGAAGAGAAGAGAAGAGAAGAGAAGAGAAGAGAAGAGAAGAGAAGAGAAAAAGGATAAATAGAATGGTCAAGTCTGAAGGGACAGAGAGAGAGAGAGAGAGAGAGAGAGAGAGAGAGAGAGAGAGAGAGAGAAGAGAGAGAGAGAGAGAGAGAGAGAACAGAAAAGGAAAGGAAAAAGGATGTGAGGCGATGAGGAGAGGGGAAGCAAAATTTGCAAAAGAGCAAAACAAATCATTTTAAAAGGTGAAAAAGAATCTGAAATAAGAAATGAAACAGAGAAAGTGCAAGGTCATCTCGCGTGTGCAAAATAAGAAAGAGAAACTGTCCTCACGTGGTGCTTACACAACATGATGACTAATCCAATACATTTCATCACGCTTCAAAAATAAGCAGGAGAAAAGAAAAATACACACAGTGGATCACCTTACACGGATATGGGGTTAAATCTCTTACAAAGTCAGAGAACATCTACAAGACAAATCGCATTTCAGCTTCATCTATTATCCATAAAGTATGACTAGGTTTATTAATTGAGAAAAGTTCGGCTGTGGAGCAATTAGATTTGGAGCCACTGAGACTGTGAGCTCTTCTCTGCTCGCTGATGGAGACGCCAGGCTTGGTCACACTGGCGTGTTTAATCTATTGGATCTTCCTTCAACACAATGTCAACAGGAAGAGGGATGAGTAAACAGGAAGGCATGGGCATCAAGCAAGCTCTTGGCTGAATGTCTGTCAACACCAGACCATCTCTCTTTCTCTATCTCTCTCTCTCTGGGCTTTGAATGAGCTCAATTAATCCAACAACACATGGCAGGCACAGGGCAGTACACCAAACAACATCTGCCTCTGTGTTCTAGTAGAAACTAGACACTCGTCGACATCGTGTGCATTTCGCCCACTGCATCACTCAGTTATGACTCAAAGAATCACATTTCTCATGCTGAAAAGACAAGCAGCTGAGATTCTTTTAACAAAATCAGCCTACTTTTAGTAATCTGGAGCTGTTAGGTAAGGTGTTTTATATAACACACCACATAAAAAACCTCAGACATACAAAATAAGTGGTAACAAAGACTGTGTCAGACCGTGACCTCGGCTGTGTCTGGCGATAGAGCCGGTCAGAAACAGTCTCATACATCCAGACAGACACAAACATTCCCAAGCCAAAAACATTCCCAAAACAAGGCAGAAAAAGCTGGCTGTTTCATTTTGAATAAGCAGTTAAAGTTAAAAAAAAGTTGAGTTAAGTAAAGAGAAATGGTGTAAACTGTCAGGGTTTGAGTTAGGTAAGGCTAGCCGGGTTTGAGTGACAGCTTAGTAAATCTGAGTTACAGTCAGGATGAATGAATTTATATTGGGAAAAGCTAACTGTTTTTTTTTTTGTGGCAGGGTTTGAGTGACAGCTTATTGGTTTTGAGTTAATGACTCAAATGAGTTAAGTACTTACTTAACTTTCCTTACTTTCCTTAACATTTGAGTTAAGTAAGGATAACTAAATAAGCCCAACTGCATCTGAATTTTAATAGGGTTGGAGCTCGGTATGAGTGACTTACTGTTTCTCTCAGCTCTTCTGGGTCTCGTAAGGAAAGCCGAGGCTTCATCAGAATGTCCTCGATGCCTTCGTTATCCGAGGCGGTAGGGGACTCAGCCAGATCCGAGAACTCATCACGCTTCGACCCTCGGAACCTTATTTTGTCCAGCCTCTTTAGCATGTTCAACACAGCCAGCTTAGGCTTTACCTTAACATGGTGTACGCCAAATCTGCGAAAAAAAAAAAAAAAAGGAAAAAGATTGAAAAATAAATCTAAAGAACATTTTCAATCAAATTCAGTGTGAGCAAATTCTCTCCTGGGGAGCGGTGCTGGATAAATATGGCCATTCTTAGTGAAGATATGACGTGGGCTAGGATTTCACTGCTACGCAGATGACAAAGCTACGGATTTTCATATCCACCTAACCAGCGTGACTCATTCCACCACGATCCTCTCTGTTTGCATAAATAACATCGAAATATGGATCTGAACTCATCTGTTCAAAAACAGAAGTTTTAGAGAAGGTAAAAGATTTCAATTAAATTGTATAAGCCCAGGCGTAGACAATACCCCAGGATCTCCATTCTTTGTCATCATTTTGCTGCCAGCTTTTATCTCAAGTGAATATTAAGAAGTGAATATTAATATAAACTCCTTTATATTAAATCTTTTATCATTTATAATTTATATATAAATCCTTTATATAAATCTCGGTAAAACTTGCTTTCGGCTGCTCCCTGTTCAGGGTCGCCACAGCGTACCAACTGGTCCGCACAACAACTTGGCACAGGTTTTACGCCGGATGCCCTTCCTGCCACAACCCTCCCATTTTTCCGGGCTTGGGACCGGCACTGCAACCAGTGGCTGGGGTTGAGGTATTGGCTGAGAATCGAACCCGGGCCTTCCGCATGATAGGCGAGCAACCTATCACTGAGCCACCAATGCCTCTCTTTATATAAATCTCGGTAATATTGCTAAATTTATATGACTCCTTTTTGGGGCATATTGGTTTTAGAAAAAATGCATTAAAATGAAAGAAGAAGAAGAAGATGCAAAAACATAACAATACTGTAATAATAATAATAATAATAATAATAATAATAATAATAATAATAATAATAATAATAATAATAACCAGCTATAAAAAGTGACCTAATTCCCCAGCTATGACTGAGCCCTGTGCATGTGTTGGTGAGTAATGAAAGTGAGAGCGAGACACAGGATCAGTCTGTGACTCATCAGACACACAGGCGAAAGCAGAGCTAACATCCACATAATAACAAAATACTGGAATGGCTACACACCACAGGAAGCACACTTCAGCGCAGCTAATTTGACACATTTCCTAGGTTTGGTAGGATCCTTTACATGGAGAGTCATGCCACATTACATTACACATGTCATGTGGAGGAGATGTACAAAACAATAAACAACTGACACGATGCCAAAGAGAGGTGAGTGTGTAAAGAACCTGTAAAGAACGGCATCGCATAATTATATATTATAAGACATGGATTTTGACGTTAGGTTCAGATTAACTTGATAAATGTGGAAGTCTCCTGAACAACCACCCAGATGCAAGGAGGTAGCATGGGGTCAGAGGTCAGCAGGCAAGGTAGCACAGGTTGTATGTTTAAGATTATCCAGAGCTTTCTGAACTGACAAAGGCTCACACAGTTGTTTTTGTTTTAGTTTGTGTTTATGCTGCACATTCCCATTTCTTGTTATGCTGGTTGCAGTGTGGTTCGCATAAACTAGGCTAGGTAAAAAACCACAGGATGCTGTTTCTGTAGACTAGATAAGACACCAAAGAAGTGCACAGTGCCCTGCTCACGCAACTACTTTTGATCTGCAAAGCCAGGTATCTAGAACGTTATCTCATCTATGCTTGCTACAAGAAATTGCTTGCTGCAACTCATATAATCTATCAACAGATATGTTTACAATTTCAATTATGTTCACTTGTGTAAATGCAGTGTCTTTCTGTTACTTGAATGAAATATGTTGATACAAGATACAGGTTTTCACTTGCATCACTAGAGCTGTTACCACGGTAACTCATTTAACTGTCCCTAGGTACAGCCATTTACGGTACAACCAATAAAAAAAAAAATCAGCTCATAATGCTCATAGTGCTTTTACAATCCACACTAAACTAAACACAAGCCTTCATGAATTAAACATGACTTAAACTTCCTCTCACTGCGTCTGTCTTGTTGAGAAAAACCTTGATGGTGTGGGAGGAACTGGCACTCAATGATGTTCTCCAGGTGCTGCTGTTTCTTTCCTCTCATCATAGTGAGTTTACACACACAGATGAGAATAAGAGCACTTAACAGTCCATTATTGTGAAAGGGAATAATTACATTTAGCTGCCAGTACAACTTCCTGTGGAAGAAAATGCTTGAAGAGAATTTAAGACTAAATGTTTCACCTCTTACTGCTTAAGGAGATCTCGAGTTTGTAGCCTGCTGGCTCTTCTCATTGAAAGCAGTGTACACAGAGTTAGAATACGCTCAGTCTAATGAGCACAGCTATCAGGTCACAAACTGCATGCCTCAGTGCCTCAATGACTAGGAACATTTCCCCCATTCACGATCTAATCAGGTGGTACTACAGACGCTTTGTGTTTGTGGCCCCATTTTCACCTACAGTCTTGCCAATAATTTATGTAAATTGGACCTGGCACAAGCAAGCACATGAAAACACGAGCCAAGCATTGCAAAAGAAGGCTCTGTCAAAAAAACAAAAAAAACAAAAAAACCTCACTGGGGAGGTACAAGAGAGCAGATTGTTGTTCTTGACTTTTTTCCATTCCTTCTCTACACTTTATAAACAAACACTTAAGAAAATCTAATATCATAGTGTTAGAATTCTCAATTCTGATTAGCCAGGGCATAATTTTCTAAAACAGCACAGCTCTGATAGTAACTGTAACACATACGTTATTGTTTCTACAGTAACAACTTCACAGAATGTGTATTGTGGAAGCCCCACATCATCAACTAATAATAAAAAGATTTATTTAAAGGTGTTGCTCCTTAACAATTTCTCTTTTTTTATCCTCAGGAGAGTGAGAGAAAGAAAAAAGATGCTGATGAGAGAGTGTGTCTTGTGTCTCTTGGATGTTTCACGACAATATATATATATAACCACCCTATAATATGTTCATATCACTGGCAGCTGTAGTGGTATAAGAAGAATAAAACACTACACACTTACAGGAAAATAATTTAGTTTAGGCTTTCAGATCAACCAACTTAGCATGGATTATAGCACTCACGATCACAGTAAAAAGCTAAATAAATACAGCTGTGCAGCCACAACATTCCTTATTTCCTTGTGAAAAAGTGTGGAAAAATAAGGCTAGCAAAAAGTACCAGATTTTTTAGTTTTTATAACTGAACACGTACTAGACAAGTGTAGATGTGAGCGGACTATTCCAGCTCCAGGCTTCTCTTCCAGTAACAAAACTGTATCTGGCCTCATTCAGCGCTGTCGCCAATTACATAGGTGTCTTAATTTATGTATTCATGTGTTACTAATGTGTTATTAATATGACTATTCATTTATTATTCATTTACTACACCAGGTGATATTAATGAGCAGCTCTTGACACTACATTTATTCTTCCAGTAATAATATATTTGTTACACAATTTAGTTGTGAAGAAAAAAATCAGGATCATTAAAAACATTTGGAAATGATGTAAAAACAAACTAAAAGCAGGAGCTTCTTAACATCCAGGAATGAATGGAGCTGAAAATAGACAGTTTTAGCCCTGACCCTGACCGAAATATAAATACTAAATTTAATAAACATAACTCATCAGTAGTTTTATTATCAGGATCACTGTTTCTATAAATATATTATTACCAGAGAAAGAGCGGATGAAAAAACAAATTTACATTTTATCTATCTCGGATGGTGATAGACGAATCGTGAACGAATCGATTCTTCTTGAACAACTCTTTCAGGTGAGCGAGTGAATCGATTCACAAGTTTCCCCAGTTGTAATAATAATAATAATAATAATAATAATAAAATAAAAATAATTTTAATTTTCATGTTTGACGTAAGGATTCGTGGTTAGTGACAATTAACCAGTGCAATAATTATCATCAAACAAGGCATTCAATAGCACAAAAATCTTATTTTAATTGGAAAGTGACAGTGAAATTAAAAACTGTAGCCTACATGAAAAATTCTGGTTGTCTTTACAAGGAGTCGGATAATTTGAATCAGTTAGGGAGACTCGGTTCACTACAGTGAGTCGGAATATTCATCATTTAGTGTGAGAGTATTCAGAGTAAATCTCTTACCCAGCTCTGGAATCGGAGCGAAGTTTCATTAACGCGGAGGTCTGTGTCTGATAAAACGTCCTTGTGTACCTGCTAGAAATGACAAACGAAGGACAGTAATCCGCCAGAATGACGAATCGCAATAAAGCCTGCGTGAAGACGCGTCTGCTCTGTCAGAGTGGATGAGGCAGTGAGCTGCCTGTTGATTCAACCAGCGCTCGATCCGGAGCAGGACATGACGTCACACTCACGCTGTTATCTTAAAGGGACCGCACCTCACTTCATTTATTCCTTCTTCTTCTTCTTCTTTCGGCTTTTCCCTTCAAGGCAAATCATCAGCGAATTCATCACAGCGAATCATCTCTCTCCTCCTATCCCTGTCTTCTGCATCCTCAATACTTGCACCCACTAGCTTCATATCCTCATTAATTCCATCCATATACCTCCTCTTTGGCCTTCCTCTTTGCCTCCTGCCTGGCAGCTCAATGCCCAACATTCTCCTACCAATATACTCACTCTCCCTGCTCTGAACATGTCCAAACCATTTTAATCTGGTCTCCCTGACTTTGTCCCCCAAACGTCCAACATGAGCTGTCCCTCTAATGTACTCGTTCCTAATCCTGTCCAACCTTGTCACTCCCAAAGAGAACCTCAACATCTTCAGCTCTGCTACCTCTAGCTCTGACTCCTGTCTCTGCCTCAGTGACACTGTCTCTAAACCATACAGCATGGCCGGTCTCACCACTGTCCTGTACACCTTCCCCTTGATTCTCGCTGATATTTTCCTATCACACAGAACTCCCGACACCTTTCTCCACCCATTCCAACCTGCCTGCACTCGCTTCTTTACCTCTTTCCCACACTCTCCATTACTCTGGACTGTTGACCCCAAGTACTTAAACTCCTGTACCTTCTTCACCTCTTCACCCTGTAACCTTACTGTTCCACGTCCCCCCCTTTCATTCACACACATGTACTCAGTCTTACTACGACTGACTTTCATTCTTCTTCTCTCCAGCGCAAACCTCCACCTCTCCAGGTTTTCCTCCACCTGCTCCCTGCTCTCACTACAGATCACAATGTCATCTGCAAACATCATTGTCCAAGGAGCCTCCTGTCTGACCTCCTCTGACAACTGGTCCATCACTATAGCAAACAGGAAGGGGCTCAGAGCCAATCCCTGATGCAGTCCCACCTCCACTTTGAACTCCTTTGTCTGACCTACAGCACACCTCACCACTGTCCTGCTCCTCTCATACATGTCCTGCACCACTCTGACATACTTCTCTGCTACTCCTGACTTCCTCATACATTACCACAGCTCTTCTCTTGGCACCCTGTCATACGCTTTCTCCAAGTCTACAAACACACAGTGCAACTCCCTCTGACCATCCCTATACTTCTCAATCAAAATTCTCAGAGCAAAAATTGCATCTGTTGTGCTCTTTCTGGGCATGAAGCCATACTGCTGCTCACAAATTTCCACTACCTTCCTTAACCTAGCTTCCACTACTCTTTCCCATAGCTTCATTGTATGGCTCATCAACTTTATCCTCCTATAGTTTCTGCAACTCTGCAGGTCACCCTTATTCTTAAAGATCAGCACTAACACACTTCTTCTCCATTCCTCAGGCATCCTCTCACTCTCTAAAACCCTGTTGAACAAACTAGTTAAAAATTCCACTGCTGCCTCTCCTAGACACTTCCAGACCTCTTCAAAGCCTTCCTGACTTCATCCTTTCTAATCTTATCTACTTTCTGTTCCACAGAGTTCACCCCTTCTACTCTTTTTCCCCTCTCATTTTCCGCATTCATCAGCTCCTCAAAGCACTCCTTCCATCTCCTCTGTACACTCTCCTCACTTGTGAGCACCCTTCCATCTCTATCCTTAACAACTCTAACTTGCTGGACATCCTTCCCATCTCAATCCCTCTGCCTAGCTAACCTGTACAAGTCCTTCTCTCCTTCTCTAGTGTCTAACCTAGTGTACAACTCGTCATATGCCTTCTGCTTGGCCTTAGACACCTCCCTGTTCACTCTGCGCTGTAACTCCTTGTATTCCTGTCTATTCTCTTCAGTCCTGTCCATGTCCCACTTCTTCTTGGCTAGCCTCTTCCTCTGGATACTATCCTGAACTTCCTCATTCCACCACCAAGTCTCCTTATCTTCTTTCCTCCTTCCAGATGACACACCCAGCACCTTTCTCCCTGTCTCCCTGATCACTTCTGCTGTAGTTTCCCAGTCATCTGGCAGCACTACCTGACCACCCAGAGCCTGCCTCAACTTCTGTCTAAATTCCTCACAACATTCCTTCTTTTTCAGCTTCCACCACTTGGTTTTCTTCTCTATCTCTATCTTTGACCTCTTCTTCTTACAGACCATCAAAGTCATCCTACACACCACAATCCTATGCTGTCTGGCTACACTCTCTCCCACTACCACTTTACAGTCACTAATCTCTTTCAGATTGCCTCTTCTACATAGGATGTAGTCTACCTGTGTTCTCCTACCTCCACTCTTGTAAGTCACTCTATGCTCCTCCCTCTTCTGAAAATAAGTGTTAACCACAGCCATGTCCATCCTCTTAGCAAAGTCCACTACCATCTGTCCTTCAAGGTTCCTTTCCTTAACTCCAAACTTGCCCATCACCTCCTCATCACCTGTGTTCCCCTCACCAACATGTCCATTAAAATCCGCTCCTATCACCACTCTCTCACCCGTGGGAAAACTCTCCATCACCTCATCTAATTCACTCCAGAATCTCTCTTTCTCCTCTAACTCACAACCTACCTGTGGGGCATAACCACTAACAACATTCAACATCACCCCTTCAATCTCTAACTTCAGACTCATCACCCTGTCTGACACTCTCTTCACCTCCAGAACATTCCTCACAAACTCCTCCTTCAGGACCACACCTACCCCATTTCTCTCACTATCCACACCATAATAAAACAGCTTGAATCCTGCTCCTATACTACGAGCCTTGCTACCCTTCCACCTGGTCTCCTGTACACACAGTATATCCACCTTCCTTCTCTCCATCATATCGGCCAGCTCTCTACCTTTCCATCATAGTACCAACATTCAGAGTTCCTATTCTCAGTGCTACACTCTTACCTTTCCTCTTCTCTCTCTGTCTGTGCACTCTCCTCCCTCCTCAACTTCTTCGACCAACAGTAGCCCAATTTCCACCGGCGCCTTGTAGGTCAACGGCGCCGATGGCGGTCGTTGTTAACCCGGGCCTCGACCGATCCGGTATGAAATTTGTACTGACGATTCGCATGGTTAAATTTGGCAATGTTTTACGCCGGATGCCCTTCCTGACGCCACCCTCTCTATTTATCCGGGCTTGGGACTGGCCCAGAAGTCACTGGACTGTGACCCCCATGGCTAGATTCACTTCATTTATTCCTATTGCATGTATTTGATGTTTAAGACATAATATTTTGTCTGCCAAGAATCTCTTTCTTTGTTCAGAAAAGAATCCCAAGCGATGGCAACACAGATACTCGTGTTATACTACTACAAACCCGATTCCAAAAAAGTTGGGACACTGTACAAATTGTGAATAAAAACAGAGTGCAATGATGTGGAAGTTTCAAATTTCAATATTTTATTCAGAATACAACATAGATGACATATCAAATGTTTAAACTGAGAAAATGGATCATTTTAAGGGAAAAATAAGTTGATTTTAAATTTCATGGCATCAACACATCTCAAAAAAGTTGGGACAAGGCCATGTTTACCACTGTGTGGCATCCCCTCTTCTTTTTATAACAGTCTGCAAATGTCTGGGGACTGAGGAGACAAGTTGCTCAAGTTTAGAAATAGGAATGTTGTCCCATTCTTGTCTAATACAGGCTTCTAGTTGCTCAACTGTCTTAGGTCTTCTTTGTCGCATCTTCCTCTTTATGATGCACCAAATGTTTTAAATGGGTGAAAGATCTGGACTGCAGGCTGGCCATTTCAGTACCCGGATCCTTCTTCTACACAGCCATGATGTTGTAATTGATGCAGTATGTGGTCTGGCATTGTCATGTTGGAAAATGCAAGGTCTTCCCTGAAAGAGACGACGTCTGGATGGGAGCATATGTTGTTCTAGAACTTGGATATACCTTTCAGCATTGATGGTGCCTTTCCAGATGTGTAAGCTGCCCATGCCACACGCACTCATGCAACCCCATACCATCAGAGATGCAGGCTTCTGAACTGAGCGCTGATAACAACTTGGGTTGTCCTTGTCCTAGTCCGGATGACATGACGTCCCAGTTTTCCAAAAAGAACTTCAAATTTTGATTCGTCTGACCACAGAACAGTTTTCCACTTTGCCACAGTCCATTTTAAATGAGCCTTGGCCCAGAGAAAACGCCTGCGCTTCTGGATCATGTTTAGATATGGCTTCTTTTTTGACCTATAGAGTTTTAGCCGGCAACGGCGAATGGCACGGTGGATTGTGTTCACCGACAATGTTTTCTGGAAGTATTCCTGAGCCCATGTTGTGATTTCCATTACAGTAGCATTCCTGTATGTGATACAGTGCCGTCTAAGGGCCCGAAGATCACGGGCATCCAGTATGGTTTTCCGGCCTTGACCCTTACGCACAGAGATTGTTCCAGATTCTCTGAATCTTTGGATGATATTATGCACTGTAGATGATGATAACTTCAAACTCTTTGCAATTTTTCTCTGAGAAACTCCTTTCAGATATTGCTCCACTATTTTTCTCTGCAGCATTGGAGGAATTGGTGATCCTCTGCCCATCTTGACTTCTGAGAGACACTGCCACTCTGAGAGGCTCTTTTTATACCCAATCATAAAAAGTTGCCAATTGACCTAATAAGTTGCAAATTGGTCCTCCAGCTGTTCCTTATATGTACATTTAACTTTTCTGGCCTCTTATTACTACCTGTCCCAACTTTTTTGGAATGTGTAGCTCTCATGAAATCCAAAATGAGCCAATATTTGGCATGACATTTCAAAATGTCTCACCTTCAACATTTGATATGTTATCTATATTCTATTGTGAATAAAATATAAGTTTATGAGATTTGTAAATTATTGCATTCCTTTTTTATTCACAATTTGTACAGTCTCCCAACTTTTTTGGAATCGGGTTTGTACATTAGATTACATAAAGTTCAACTAAAATATAAAATTCCACACCAGGGGTGTCCAGACTGATTTGCCGATGGCCGGTGTGGGTGCAGGTCTTCATACCAATCAAGCAGGAGCTTCACTTGATTTCATTGGTTTAATCAGTTGATTAGTTGATCAACCAGTGAACTGGTGACAGGGTCATAGGCTCTCAAAGTGCATTGATGCACACGGGGAGCAAAGGCTCTCAAGTCCAATCCCACAAAAAAAAAAGCTGTAGCACAAATTTAAAAAAAAAAAAAAATTAATGATATGATAGAAAGGTGCACACAGTGTGTTGTAGCTTGCTGTGTATAGGTCTGTGTAGCTGCAGACCACCAAAAGCACATACAATGGGAATGTGAGCATCAAAACCGGACCATGGATCTAGGGAAGAACGAAGCCTGGTGTAATTAATCATGTTTTATGTTACATCATATGGACAACTGGATGCATGTGCATCGCTTACTGAGGGAAGAGATGCCACCAGGATGCACCATGGGAAGAAGGCAAACTGACAGAGTCAGCGTGATGGTCTGGGCAATGTTCTTCAGGGAAACTTTAGTTCCTGGCATTCATGTGGATGTTACTTTAAAACTACCACCTTCCTAAACATTGTTGCAGACCTAGTACACCCTTACATGGCAAAATGATTTTGTCATTCAGAATTGGTTTGAGGAACATGACAAAGGTATTGATTTGACCTCAAAATTCTCAAGAGATCTCAGAACGAGTATCTGTGGGATGTGCTGGACAAACAGGTCCAATCCATAGAGGCCCCACCTCATCTTACAGGACTTAAAGGATCTTCAGCTGACATCTTGGTGCCAGATACACAGCAACCTTCAGAGGTCTTGTGGTCAACAGACCAGAACTGTTTTGGCAGCACATGTGGGTCCTACACAATATTAAATAAGTAGTTTAAATCTAGGGATATCATGTAGTCTAGAGATACAGTAAATGTATAGTACTTGTAACACTACATGCCCTGTGATGGACTGGAGCATGTATTCCGGCATGTAAATGTTTAGTGTTCCTGGAATAGGCTCCAGACTCCAGATAAAGCAGTTACTGATCATGGGGGTCAATCATTGACTTTTGGCTGAAATGATGTTTCATCTCATGCCATATTAGGAATTTACTTTGTTTGCCCTAAAATCTTTTGAATTTTCCAAAAAAAAAAAATAAAAATAAAAATGAAGGTCAACAAAGGTGAATGATTTACCTTTATTTCATTTGGCAGATGCCCTTATTCAGAGCAATTTACAGATGTTTCTATAAAGGAATACGTCTATACTTCTTCACAAGGTCACAGACTAAGAATACTATCAGTCCAAAAATTCTGTTGGGAGGTAATATAGCAAGAAAAGCATACAGACTTTATATATACAAATACCTTATCCTGTCTTCTATAGCTTAAACACGTGGATATTTACTTAATCCAAAAATAGCATGTTTTAACCATTGCAGAATTGTGGCATCTATCACTGTTCATTACGGCATAGCATTACTTTTTGTGACCTTTAGCACAAAACTCTTTTGCGCTGTTTATTCACCAGAAGCCTCTGCCCTACAGACTCCTTCTGGTGAAATGACATTCAGGGAATTGCCGACATACCATCCTAGAGCAAGCAGACAGCATGAAAAGACCCAGAGGCAACTGAAAGCTCAGAAGAAGAAAAAAAAGGGCATTCATAATAGTGCACAAGAAAGCATCCACATGGGTCCCTTGTGAAAAGTGTAAAAGGGAGCTCTAGGAAATACAGCATTAGCATGGCATTTCGATTCTGAGGGTACGACACAAGCAGAAATGATGGTTTAACTTGAATACGTTTATTGAACTGAACTGAAAAGAACCTGAACTTGTACTGGATATAAACTGTATTGTATAATGTATACTGTAGTAGCATATAAAATTATTTTAAGAGAGAAGACTTTGTGTTTTTTTTTACCCCTCATTTCCTGATCATCTTTTGTAGCTGGGAAGCCATTTTCCAGCTTTTTTTATTAGCTGAATGATTTAGATTTTCAAATTGCATTGTCTACAATGTACTATTAGCTGTAGAAATTCAGAACCAGTTTTCTCTCTACCTAGCTAGTAAAGATGATCTATCAGTATGACCTGTGGTTTAGCAACTGGTAGCTGGCCAGTCTGAGTTGAATTTCTTCAGCAGTGAAGAAAAAGATGCAGGGCTTTTCCAGGTTCCTCCCCAATCCAAAGACATGAATTATAGGTTAATTGACATTTCTAAAGGGCACGGTGGCTTAGTGGTTAGCACGTTTGCCTCACATTCAATTCCCGCCTCCGCCGTGTGTGTGTGTGTGTGGAGTTTTCATGTTCTCCCCGTGCTTCGGGGGTTTCCTCTGGGTATTCTGGTTTCCCCAGTCCAAAAACATGCTTGGTAGGTTGATTGGCATCCATCTCTAAGTTGTCCATATTATGAGAGTGTGTGTGTGTGTGTGTGCTCTGCGATGGGTTGGCACTCAGTCCAGGGTGTATCCTGCCTTGATGCCCAATGACGCCTGAGATAGGCACAGGCTCCCCGTGACCCGAGAGTAGTTCGGATAAGCGGTAGACAATGAATGAATGAATGACATTTCTAAATTGTCTCTAGTGTGTGAATAGGTGTGTGACTATGTGTGCGATTGTGACATGTTTATCACCTTGTTCCATGAGTCCTCTGGGAGAGGCCCCAGGCTCTCCATGACTCTGTGAAGGATAAACAATACAAAACATGGATGGATGGATATCCAAGTGTTTCTCCTACCAGTTTTGTGTCCTGGACAGTTGTGTCAGTAGAATTGCTTGGTAAAATGAGAACAATATGGGAGGCAGTTTAAATATGAGAAATGAACCGTCTGATGAATGTAAACACAGCATGCTGACATTCTCTGAAGACTGTAAATGTTATAAATGTTTTAAAATGTGAGGACTTTTAACCATGCATATTTCTGTCCTTTGTGTATATGGTATGGCTGTTTTTAATAAGCTGTTTTTGCAATAGCAGGAAGAAGTTCTTAAAATAATGTCATTTGTAAAGTTTACTGGACCCTACTCTACTAAAGCTTCTCATAACCTTTAACTTATAAAACGTATAACGTTTACCTTTTGAGGACATTCAGAGGACAAATTAAAGACATCATTTTATTAGCTGAGGGGTTTTTAACACGACAATGCTAAAACTGAGATGAAATCAAGCAAATGATTTCTACATTATGACCAGTAGGTGGTACCCAAAGCTTATTTCCCAACAAAACTCATTGTATTTTAGAAACAGAATGAAATTAATACATTCTCTGAGAAAGTAATTTGTGAAGGAATGTGTTTTTCAATAAAAATACCTATAGATAGATAGATAGATAGATAGATAGATAGATAGATAGATAGATAGATAGATAGATAGATAGATAGATAGATAGATAGATAGATAGATAGATAAAAGACCACACAGCTTTCAAGTTTTTCCATTTACAAATTGCATAAAGATATCACAATATTGGTCTCTTTTAAAATAGAATTTAGCAATTTAGTCAATAAAGTTTTTCTTTTTTACCCTAAACGTAACCACAATAAATGCTTAATAAATAGTTTCAGGTCTTACACATCACCTGCATGTGAACATTTCAACTCAGAACATCTGAAGCGTTCACATACCCAGCACAGACAGGAGAGAGAGAGAGAGAGAGAGAGAGAGAGAGAGAGAGAGAGAGAGAGAGAGAGAGAGTGAGAGCTCCTTCCTGCCTTCGTGGCTCCTGTTTCTTTGTTAGATTTTGATGAAGCTGTAGATAAAGTGGGTGTATCCCAGGTGCAGTACACCTCCCACACCTAAATAATTGAAAGCACTTGTTCTCTTATGTCAGCCTCACATACCTCTGAGAAGCTGCGCTTGCAATGAAAATTAACAGTGCATACATACCAGAGACAATGTCCAGTAACAGTTAGATCATTTAGATCATCAGGGCCAATAGACATCCAGTGATCTTAAAGGCACCTCAGCAATGTTGGGAGGATTGCTAGAAAAAGTGCCTCTTTGCCACTGTTTAGAATAAAGGACTAACATAACCACCTAAAATAGACATTTTGCTAATGTCTGTTTATTACCTGGAACAGGAAGTAGGTTTGTGGCTATAGTCGATACCTAATACTGGTCAGAGGACCCTGGGATGATTGGAAGGTGTTGTGTATGAACATACATATGCTTCATTTAACCTTTCTTTGATAGAAAATAAAACCTTTGACAATCTTTAGCAAATAGGAAAACTTTATTTTGAAAATTACTAAACAGCTACAAAGACTGTCAGAAAAAAAATCCTGTATTTATACAAAACAGACTGGCATGCTAAAAATCCTGTGTCACATCCAGCTAATTTAATACACTACATATAGTGCACTGCAGATTCACTGACTTTCAGTAAGAGCTTTATCCTGATCACGGTTTTCTGTGATAGCGGAAGTTATTGAGGAAAAAAAACAAGTGTTTTAATAACTCCATTTCTTCTCATTTCATGCCATGTAGTGTAGAAAGATGTTACTCATATCCTGTGGGCACTTTCTAGCTTGTTGTTTCCCGTATCACTCTGAGTAATGTCCTTCTATCTCCCCTCTGTATCCCCCCCCAAATCTCTCTCTGCATCATTCTAGTGGTAACAGGTACATGAGCTTTTTTCCCACTGCTTTTCAGATGAAGGAAATCTATTGTTACCACGCTGACTGACATCTCTTAAGCCCACTGAAACTCTACCTGCCCGTCTACTCTTACGCTGCCGCAGAAAGGAGGCCCAGACCCCGGCCCTTACTGACATCTCCCTCCGTTGGCTGATCTGTGTCCTGTGTGTGTATGTGTATGTGTGTGTGTGCTTTGGAATGCACCTTTATAGCCATTAGCCATGAGGAGTAATTATGGATTTTATGTGCCTGCTGAAAAATGGCTGCTTTTTTCACCTGTTATTCTTCCTCAGAAGTTCGACCCCATACTCTTGCTTTCAGTCAGGCTTTAAAGCAGGGCAGTAAAAAAAAATGGCAGGCTAAGCTAAGCTGAATTTGTGGCAAAAAGAGAGAGAGAGAGAGAGAGAGAGAGAGAGAGAGAGAGAGAGAGAGAGAGAGAGAGAGAGAGAGAGAGAGAGAGAGAGAGAGAGAGAGAGAGAGAGAGAGAGAGAGAGAGAGAGAGAGAGAGAGAGAGAGACACAGAGAGAGAGAAAATAGCAGAGGAAATAGCAACCAGATGATTTTTATTCTATCATAACCAAGATGTACTTTCTTCATTCAGTTCTCGTCATCATTCATCCTTTATCCTGGGCCGTTTGTGGTGGTCTGTCCCTCGGGAAACACTGGGTATAAGGTGGGGCTATGCCAGTCCATTAGAGAGCACCTTATAGACACAGATTCACACAATCATTCACACCTTGGGGTAATTTAGCATAGACTGTCCAGCTACTGGCATATTTCTGGGAGGTAGAAGGAAACGAGAGAACCCTTGAGGAAACAGTCTCGCAGACAGTATTCAGAGCTTATGATACAAACCAGTTCAGTTCAGTTCATTTTATTATTATTCTATAATTTATATTTAGTACTAATATGTTTACGCTTGCTTAGATTCTATGAATAAGCATATTGGAAAGAGACCTTAGGCGAATCAGTTTGAGTTGTATTTGCATACTGGAACATGATTGGCTGTTATATTTCCTGACGTAATAACACTTACCAATAACATGTTTAGCGCTAAATCAGACGTTTTCAGATTTTTCTTAAAAGGACATTTTACAACCGCAGCAATGATTATTTTCACACTTTTAAATGTGAAAAGTAATTCATCATCAACGACATTTTATTTTTTAAGTTTTGAAATGATTTCAACAGCTCGGATTGGATTCTGCCCTAAAAATGTAGGTCACTCTGTATCATTGAATCAGCCAAATGAATACACGCATATGTATGTAAGAAATCTGGACAATGCATGAGAATTTAAATTATAAAATTTTGACATTATCTTCAACAATCTTTTACAAGCATTAGCATCTTTCTTTACATTGACATCTGATTTACATTCATCACACTGTATTTGCACCATAGGGCAATGTAGAAAGAAATAGAAAACTCCAAATAAGTTTTAATTTTATAGCTGCAATCATTGTCCAGTGTCTCAATTCCTTACAAAATAAATATACACATTGTACAAGAATTCCAGTGTCTTATGGAAAAGTGTGAAAACATAAACGATATTTTTGTTCAGGACTGCTTCAAACACTGGAGTGGTTATGACAGAAAGGGGAAACTGAATGACAGTACTAAGAGCACAGTGTTTTCTTATATTGCAGTCCTCTCATGTTCAGTTAAAAGATTTCATAAAAACATGGCAAACACATTCGATTTTTCATTTGAATTAATCACAGAGCTAACTCTTCACATTTCATAATTTACTCTTTTTATAAAAAAAAAAATATCGCATCTTTGTCTGTATTCAGGGAAGCGTGCACCAGAAGACGGTGAAATGAAGTGTTTTGTGTACTCTAAGGCACCAGAGTGACCCAAAAGTTAACTATGTTAACCTCCATTGAGTACAAATAACAGCATTGTGATTTTTTGCAGAGGATCATTTCTAGAACTGTATGTTATCATAAAAAAATCATTATAAAATGTGCCTGAAAACTCACAAGAAACAGTCCATATACAAAATAGTCAATTTCACCATTATCTACATAATTACAAAAAAAAAAACAACACTCCTCTCGGAGGACAGACACACCGGCTAGGGCACTTGGTGAAAAATTCAGCTCATATTTGCATTTACCAAATTTTTTTTCCACACGGGTCTCGTGGAGTCTTGGAGTCCACTCATTCAGTTCAGATAAGTACTAGTGATAACATCCTTTATCACATTTAGTAGTTTTTAGCATGAGTCACTTGTTACACACAGCTCGGTATCGTAGGGGATGTAGTCTACACATCTTGCAGCAGTTTGGCACAGTGTGTATCCCCTCAAGCTCAGTGTTATACATTCCCTTTTTTTCCATTTATGTTTCTGTCCCAGGCAGGCAGAAGTCTGCAGTAATACTGTTCTCCACTGGAGTTATAGAGGTCGAGAAAGAGAGGTCAGGAGGTCCATAAAACATGTTTATCATTCTCTCAGACAGTTCATCCTTCGCTCCATTCCTCTTCTCTTCTCTATTATGAGGAGAGCTGCCTTTACGCAGGGAAAGATTCCTCTGGCTTCCTGCTGGGTCAGATTGAGGTTTCATTACTGCCTCTGGGAGGAAAAAAAGAGAGAGAAAGAGAGGGATGGAGAAAAAGAAAGACATAAGAGATGGAGCGAGTGACAACATGCTGGTTAGATGGGATGTGAGGCAGGGCTACAGGGAGATGGGACAAAAGTCCATGCAAAAGTATAGGTAAAGAGAGAAATACCTTGTAATTCAATAAACTAAACTGCATGCCAGAGAGTAACTATTCTCAAAAATACTCTCTTTTATGTTTTTCACAAGCATAAAAGACTGTGTTATTTCATATTTTTAGGGGTTACATGACTGCTTACTCTGAGTCTGACTGGTTTCCTCCGTTGATGTTCAGGACAACTCCGTTCTGCTGCTCTCTGGAAGCCAGGACACGGTGTGGGGGTTTGATGAGGACGTTGTGACTGTTAACTCCGTCATTGGAAGTTACAGGTGGCGTGTGTGAGGAGATGGTAGGAGTGTTGTAGTCTGAAAGTTTCTCTCTCAGTTTATTCTTCATGTTCTTGTCTGTAAGTGGTGGAGGATACGTGATCTTGTTCTTCAGAATGCCTGTGGACCAAAGGGAGTTAAAAATGGAGGTATAAAAAGATTGTCAAACAAATGGCTTAATAATTATTAGCATTATTAAATGATATCCACCTATCCATCCCATCATACTTCTACCTATTAAGACTCCCATCCATCCAACCTATCAGTCTACATAATTCATTTACCATACAGCCACTTATGACTATCCATATCTGTATCTATCTACATCTGTCCCAATCCCTTCAACCTATGTAGCTTCACATCCATCCATCCACCCATCCATCCATCCATACACCCATCCATCCATCCATCCATCCACCCACCCATCCATCCATCAATCCACCAACACATCCACCCATCCGCCCACCCAGACGCCCCCGCCCATCCATCCATCCATCCATCCATCCATCCACCCAACCATCCATAAACCCACCTACCCATCCATCCATCCATCCAACCAACCAACCATCCATCCAATCCATCCATCCATCCAATCCATCCATCCAATCCATCCATCCATCCATCCAATCCATCCATCCAATCCATCCATCCATCCAATCCATCCATCCAATCCATCCATCCATCCATCCATCTAGCATTCCATCTATACTATCTACATGTAACCAATGTAGCCTCATATCAATCAAATCATTCCTCCATCCATCCATCCATGCATCCCATCAATGCCATCGGCATGCCATCTATGTAGCCTAACACCAATCCAGCTATCCATATATCTCTCTATCCATTTTCCATCCTTCAATACTTTCAGCTTTCCACATGTCTATTCATGTAGCATCCCATCTATGTGACACTGCACATTTATCACACATCCATCCATCCATTCACCCATCCTTAAAAACAATAAATTGACTTACATAATAACATCATGTTCATAGGTATGAATGTTGGTTTCCTAATTTGTTTGATATACCAGTTATATCTGATAACAGACAAAAAAGATCCTGTGTCCAACAAACAGTTATATTAAATGTTATTTCTTTCCTCACCCTTCCTCTGTTCTGGCTGGTGGTTGCTGTTTGTCTGGTTTGTGGTTCCTCCATCTTTGCTTGAGGAGTCCTTATCCTGAGGAGGTTCTCCTATGTGGTTCAGTTTGTTTTCCTGATGGAGCTCCACATTCACTTTCGTCTCGACCCTCAGTCTCTCTGCACATCCAGTCTCCTCACTGTCACTGGCTGTTGTGGCCTCAGCAGGCCAGTATGGCTTCATGTGATTAGACACTGAATCCACTGTGTCGTAAAGGAGAGGGAGAGATAAGTGAATTCCTTGACTAACCTGTTTATGTACAATCATTTAAAAAAATAATTCATAAGAGTATAATGCTGATTAATAAATGAACTGCAAAACCTTTCGGAGTGCTGTGTAGTGGCTGTCTCTCATTGTTCCACTTGGGCTTCATATGGATTTCTTCATCATCATCCTCACTGTCAGAGGAGTGGGACGAGGCGTAGGAGCTGCTGTGCTCATCCACGGAAAGCTCGCTGTCTGAGTCTGAGTCTGACAACAGCACACAAAACATAACCCACAAGTATAACTCAACCATTCAGCTGGAACTTCTGCGAAATAGGTTTTAGAAACACATTTACACAAACATGCTCATGAAACAGAGCAATAAAATGTAATAAGACGTTAAGACGAGAAATAAGAATGAAAGATCTCGTACCATCCGCCTTAGTCCCGTTGCGGTGGAACAACGAGCCATCAATGTCTGTGTGTCCTGCTTTGGCCGTTCCTGAGGAGACACTGGGCTTCTGGTCATCTCTGTGTTTGTGTGAGAGAGAGAAAGAGAGTGGAAGAGATGAATAAATAGAATAGAGAATGCTGTGTGGAATGAACAAGGAACTACTTCCCTGTTATTACATATCCATTCATCCCATCCATTCATCATTTCATAAGAATTAATGTTGCTTTACTAATTTTGCTTAAACTAGATGGTGGAGTACACACTGCATGGTGTAAGGGCATAGGATATCATTTGGAACACAACTTATCACTATCTTATTTGACTTATCACTATCTTAGTTGAATTTAACTAGAGTTAATGACATAGTGTCAAAGTTGACTAGCCTACTTAAACCTGCCACGAGGTGGTGACTTCCTGTATAAGAAGGTATAATACTGAAACCCCAGCTGTGTATATTTCAGACTAATAAATTACTTTCACCAATCTGACACTGATCTCAAAAACGCCTATTGGTAATTCTAGGCTTTTCGGTGTGTAGATACAACAAAGCACTGCAGTTCTCCTGACTCCTGATGACTGATGTGTTAGCTGGAGGCACTTAAGCTACATGTCCGAGTCTGTTCTGGATGGGCTCAAAATTTCCCAAACACTTCCCACTTTTTGCAGATAATTTGCAGATTATATGGATGTCTGCACAAGAACAAAGATGATTTCTGTTCTGAATGTGATTTCATCAAAATTTTAATTTTGCCTGATTAATGATATTGATATCAGTGCAGGTACAGTGTACATTGTACTTGTGTGTTAGTGTGTGTATGTGTGTGTGTGTAAAGGTGCAGTGTTGTAGAGCTGAGGCAGTGCCATGCGCTTGAGCCAAAAGATTGTGAGGATTGTTTTACATGAAATTATGAAAAGATTTGAGTAGGTATGTTAGGCATTCACATGAAAAAAAAGAAAGAAAGACAAAGAGATAATGAGGGTGAAGGAATTAGAGAAAAAAGAGAGAGAGAGAGACGGTGAGAGCAAAAGAGAGGAAAGGTGTGGCAGTGCCATGCATGCAGCAGGCTGTTACCTGAAAGCGTAAGTGAGGTAGCCGCTGTGGCTCTTGGCTGACCTGATGGTGCTCTCTAGAGACACTGTGGACTCTCCGATTGCTGAGCGGAACATTGTTCCATCCTCTGTGTAGGTGTTGTTGCAGTTCAGAGAGCGCTGGAAATGGGGAAGAGGAAAATTGAGGATGCCCCAGTGCAAGTAGTAATAAAACAAGATTTATATTATATTTATGTTGACTAATTATTTGTTTAATAATGCCTAAAACAACAAAAAAAGTCTTTCGACTGAAAATGCACCCACTTCCTGTGCTGCTTCCAATCATGACATGAAATGCCACCATCTTACCATAAGGCAGAACACTTGCTCATTACAGCTTTGTCATTTGAGTACCAGTCTTAAAGACGGATACACTAAGGCTGTGTAAAAGGCCTCCCGATTGGCAGCTACATTAAAGTTTAATGTTTCCAGTGATCAACTGAAATTAAGGAAGTACCACCTTCCTGTCATTAGCCGCTAACAGGAGACCTTTAAATGTTACTGAGCCCTATAAAGGCCAGGTCTGTTCACATTTGTCTTTGTACTCAAATGATGAAGCTCCCTGTAATGAACTCAACACATTGTTTGTTTTGTGTAGTATGAAAACTATTTTATTTTAACATGTAGCTAATATTTACATGCTTTTGCTTGCAGTGTAATTTTTCAGTCTGGTTTAAAAGATGAAGTGGGGTTGATTCTGAATATAAAACACTCCTGCTGACGTGTGCGCACAGTGCTGAAATGCAGATAGACTTTCTAATTGTTTTTAAATTGCCCAATCGAATTGTTAGCGTGCTTGAAGGTGGTACACAGCCTGAGACAATATTTGTCACCTTTTCTCTAACTGCACATCTGTAACCAGCAGACATTTCCCTAAGTGCACATCTGCACCTAGTGGCATTACGATATCAATCTTGACACTTGATTCATATTTCCGTATTGTCAGTAGTACAAGGTTAGCGCACGGCAATTTATATAATCAGAATAAAATAATAAATGTCTAAGAGCAGTTAAAATCTATTTAAAATCTAACTTTGAAATGCATGTGTACTTTCGATTACATGACACCTCCTCCACTTACAGTCAGCAGAGAAGCACGTGTCGTAGTCGACTCCTCCGGGACCGGCTTCTTCCCCGTGAACACGAGCTTGAGATTCTTCCTCACTTCTTTACTCAGCACACAGTGGAAAAGGAAAATGAAAATTCCCTGCAAATACACAAGAGATCCCTCTAAATGTTATCCAGTGATGTGTAATTCAAAGACATAGCCATATTTTAGATCAGATTAAGCTTTTTAATCTCTAGCTATTGCATAATATCTAGGAAATGTTTACAAGAAACTATTATGAAGAAATGTAAGTACAGTGTTTCAACTAATAAATAAGGATCAGCTAAATACTGGCGAAATATTAGAATATTCAGATTTGCAGAACCAACAATCAGAAGTCTGATCTAAAAAAAATGAATAAAAGATATTTTATAAATTATTCTTTTTTTTTTTTTTTATACTTTACTTAATTATACATTTAGATGAAATCCAGTTTAATGTTAAGTATAAGACATGATTTCAAGACATGTGAAGCTTGTTACACACATTCCTATGTTCAGAGTATTATTTCCATAATTCAGCAATGTGAACTCAGTAATTAATTTCACACTAAGTAACAGTAAAGATATTAAAATGTATTATTAAATAAATGATTACAAATTTAAAAAATTTCACCTTTCACTCATATAATGCTCTCTTGAAAAGCAGAATCTAAAATAATGGCTTGAATGTTTGCTATTGGCATTAGTTTAGTAAACTCACCTGCAAACAGCTGAAAATGGCGAACAGGTAGTGGAAGATCATGACATCACTGTTGACAGCCATGAGACCTAACAGCCAGGTAGCGCTGATGAGCAGCAAGAGGAGGAAAGCCATCCGCAGCGCAGGACTGGACACACATAAACACACATAAATATTTTACTCTGAATAGCATTATATTATAAAGCCTACAAGTACTCGAAGTCTGAGTGTGTGGATAAGGTAACTCACATGGCTCCAGACTTCTCGAAGCTTCTGCGCCTGCGTCCGCATGATGCCTTGGCTGCCAGAATGAAGATCACTATGTTCACCTGTGACACAGGTCAAGCCAAATGTGTGAAGTTTTAATGAGACTTCTTAGAGATGACAAAACATAACAAAAAGGCATGATATTTAACTAATAAAAGGCTGAAGAAGGCAAAATGGAATGCCAAGGATATACATAAATCAGTCATTGTGTCCACTGTGAACATGATTTGACATTTTACTGTGCATGTGCTTAATTTGGAAATGCACTGACCAGCACAACAATGGCGATAGGCCCAGCGAAGCTCCAGATCAGTGTGTCATGGACTGAGAGCCAGCAAAAATCTGGGTTTCCATAGCCTTGTGGATCTAACCCAACAGCTAGACCTGCAAACACACACACACACACACACACACACACACACACATAGTGGATATAAAGAGAGCAGCTTAGGAGCTGAAGAAGAGTATGCCTGGCCTCTGTTATGTGTGTGCTAGACTTGTTTTTTTGCTCTAGCTTTGAGTGGCTGCTTGATGTGTAAGTAAAACCCTGATAAATCCAGCACCTCAGAGGAGATTTTATAACTAGACAGCAAGAGAAGTAGTGTGTGTGTGTGTGTGTGTGTGTGTGTGTGTGTGTGAGAGAGAGCGAGACAGTGAGAGCAAGAGAGCAAGATAGAGAGCGCATGAGAGAGAGAAAAGAGAGAGTGAGGGAGGGAGAGAGAGAGAGAGAGAGAGAGAGAGAGAGAGAGAGAGAGAGAGAGAGAGAGAGAGAGTGAGACAGAGAGAGACAGTGGGGGAGACAGAGGGAGAGAGAGAGAGAGAGAGAGAGAGAGAGAAAGAGGGAGACAGAGAGAGAGAGAGAGATAGAGAGAGAGAGAGAGAGAGAGAGAGAGAGAGAGAGAGAGGGAGACAGAGAGAGAGATTGAAATTCTGAAGTGAAGAAATGAAGGCAGGAAATTAGAGAGAATGATAGAGAGAGAGAGAGAATAAAACAGAGACAAGCCTCTTTCCCACAGGGATCACAGAGATTTTTTCACAGAAGAGACAAGTTCCAGCATGACCTCATGGCGGTGTGGTTTGTGTTAAGTGTTTTTACATGTCTGTTTGTGTATGTATGTTTATAGATGTATGCCAGTTTATTTACCTGTCTTGTACTTACAGTCGTTGCAATTTGCTCGTAACAACAGTGTACTTACATAGATGGGAGGTTTTTTGATAATATAGTCAATTAAAAGCTCTAGTGCATAG
Source organism: Hemibagrus guttatus (assembly GCA_033459395.1). Taxonomy (NCBI): domain Eukaryota; kingdom Metazoa; phylum Chordata; class Actinopteri; order Siluriformes; family Bagridae; genus Hemibagrus; species Hemibagrus guttatus. Next base: position 14,680,842 of record JAUCMX010000018.1, read on the forward strand.
ACTGGTGACAAATTAAAGGGAAAAAAAACAACAACAAAGTGATTTAGCAAGGTGCTGGGCCGCCCCAAGTCACCAGAATAACTTCACTGTGTTTTAGCATAGATCCCACAAGTCTCTGGAAATGCATGAATGCCATTTTTCTACAAGATAATCTCTTAGTTGGTGTTTTGATAATGGAGAGCACAGTCTAATATGTCGGTCCAAAATCTCCTTCAGGTGATCACCGTAACCTGTGTATATGAATGTGTGTGTGTGTGTATGTGGATGAGTGTGTGACTAACCTGTGATGACAGCAGGGATGCCCCACCCGATGGCATAGTAAAACCGCATGTGGCCGTGGTTGATGTTGCGCATCTCTGTGAGCATGCGGTAAATGTGCAGGCCTTCTACAAACATCCAGGCAAAGGTACACATGTAGAAGAAGTGCAGCAGGATTGCAATCACTGTACACACAAACTGCACACAGCACAGAGAAAGAGGGAGAAGGGAATATCAGAGCGGCACATCAAAGGCTGTTTTGGGTGCTGCACCTGCACCATCACCTAGAGGATTGCATAATGCAGAGGCTTATGGGATTCATGGTGGCAATGAGGTGGCAAGAGAAAAAGCAAAGTTCCAGTGTAATACAGTAAAGAATGCTCAACGGACCTGAACAATCTGTTCTTCATGTGAGTATTACACTGTTTAAAAAACTAGAACTGTATATCTTGGGTATATATATATATATATATATTTTATATATATATATTATATATATATATATTATATATTTTTTACAGTATGATTAAACTGTAAAAAAGTATGCATTTATAAGATGTATAAGAAGTCGCTTCACTAGTAAGACACCAGTCCCTGCTTGTCTCCATGCTAAAGTCCACAGATTGACATCAGAGACAGCTCTTTGATACTGACTGTACAACAACTGCCTCCTGTTTATCAGAACAAAAAGACAAGGAATAGTAAAGGTTTGTAATTATGTGTGATCCTGAAGTAGAATAAATTTAATAATTTAACTCAAAAAGAAGAAAAGTAGCTCATATAGATGGGAACTATGGCACAAGTAAAAAAAAACAACCCAAAAGAGCATTCATGGACAAAGACTTAGTTGGTGTAGGTGACATAATCTAGCTCACAAAAGAGATGCCTGTGGTATTTCTAAAGCTTTTTATGGTGTCTAAGCTCCCACCAATTTACAGACTGCCACTGCCTGAGGGCAACAGCCCAACTCAGTGCTCCACTACTTCAGTCTAGCCCACCTTCCAGGTATGAACAGCATGAGCTACGTGTGTGTGTGTGCTTTAAAAAAAATGGATAATTACAGGGATTGTTTCTCTACCAATGAAATGGCTCTCTCTCTCTATTCAGTGGTGAATCACCGAGCCTAAACAGACCCTTTCCCCCTCACTGGTTATTCCCAGCCATTTGTCAACAGCTTTCAGCTTGGCCTAACCCCTTACTGCACACAGCTCCTGATTAAAGAGTTATGGGATAGAATTACTTAAATTTGATGGCAAAAAACAGGCCTCCAAAAATGAAATATACAGAGTAAAGTATTCTATCAGACAAGAAATGTTTGGTATTTCACATTTGGCATGCTCCTTTAACAATTTCTCTGCAACAAACTTCATTTTCATAAATACACATCCAAATCTTTATATGAAATAATCACATTTGTAAAATAGCAGTGAAATTGCTTGCGGCTGCTCCCTGTTCGGGGTCACCACAGCGGACCAACTGGTCCGCACAACAACTTGGCAGATGTTTTACGCCGGATGCCCTTCCTGACGCAACCCTCCCATTTTCCGGGCTTGGGACCGGCACTGCATCCAGTGGCTGGGGTTGAGGCATTGGCTGGGAATCGAACCCGGGCCTTCCGCATGATAGGCGAGAAACCTACCACTGAGCCACCAATGCCCTGCAGTTGCAAAATAGCAGCAATAGTCTGTATTTGTAGATTGATGTCCAAAGAGAGAGGGCCTCACCGGGTTATCTGTCTGGTTAATGCCAATGAGGAAGACGAGCTCGGAGAAGAAGAGTGCTGCCACGAGGTTCTTGTGGATGCTGTGCAGGTTGGAGCGGAGCTTCCGCAGGATGGCCAGCAGTATGAAGGTGATCAGCAAAGCCAGCAGCGAGGAAGACACTGTGGCATATGTGACTATCTTCAGTGGCAGCACATCTCCATGCTGTATGGAAGAGGTGGAAATGAAGTCAAGGGGGTGAACAATTACAGAAAGAAAGGAAGAGGAAAAGCTTACACTAAACTTTCAAGTCTAACACAAAATTTTCAGGGATGAAAATGATTTCAACTACATTTCTTGTCTAAAAGGTGCAGGCAAAGTGTCCATTATGGTTATTTATTTATGCATATATTTATTTATTTTTGATAACTGCTTTTGTTATTTAAAAAAAACTGCAATTGTTTTTTTTAAAAATAATTTATTATTCTACCATTATTCCAGATCAGAAAACAGTCCATTGTGCACTGATTATTCATGATCTTATGCCTTACCCCAATGTGTCCCATTTTTAAACTTTACCCCCAAAGTTTAGGAAACTTGTAAAATTTCATGTCCTACAATGGTATAAGCAATGGCTTGCATTACATCACTAAGAAAACTTGACTCGAAAACAGACTATCAATCCAAAATTCTTGTTGTGTTTGGATGTATGGACAGGTAGACATACTATGGGCCACCTACAGGGTGGAGCTTGGGGCATGGGCAGGCATTCAATGTTAAAACCTTTAACTTGAAAAAAAAAAAACACTAATCATACCTAATGCACTTTTAAATATTCATCCTCCCATGTAGTGTCAGTGCCAGGCTAACATAAAAAAACTGCACTGATGCTAACAGCAGAGTTACGCTTAACTAGCTCATGGAGAGAGCCCTACCTCTCTTTTGGAGATGTCCATGAGCACAGCAAAGCTGGTCATATGGTTGCACTGGCAGCTGATATGTGTTTTGTTTCTGAAGGTGAGCTCACAGCCCTTAGAAGACCAACCTCCTGTCCCTCCAATCCTAAAAAAAACACACACACACACACACACACACACACACACACACACACACACACACACACACAATTTTGGTAATCAGAATATCAACATAAATCACAGTTCCAACTAGAGAAAACTGAAACAACTGCACAACTTGATCAATTATGAGTGTCTGGATGGGGGCACATAGGTTCAAGTGAAAGAAACTCACGCAATGGAGTGATTCCAGAAGACACACACAGGCTTGGACCTCTCCTCTGTCTCCAGCAGAGTGTATTCAAGTGTGATGGGCTGATCCAGCGGCATGGACAGGGGTTGACTTTCACTGTGCACTGTAGTGCTGATGATGGGTGTGTTGATGACAGGCCGATTGGGAAGCCTGCAGAGAAAGAGAGCAATGCTGATTCCTGAAATAGACCAACTCGGTATCTGGATCCAAGCCAAACAGCGCTCAGGATCAGTAGGAACAGCTGTATCATACCAGCAGTCCTAAATATTTGGATATGCCCTCGTCGGAATAACAAACCACCACTGAAGTTTGTATATCATGTGAAAAGGCATGTTGTAATTGATATAACTGTGCTGACGGTTTTATGTTGTGATAAGGCGTGATTCTGATAGGTCAGGCATAGGTCCCTGAGTATCTACAAAGACAGTTGGTCCTGCTACTGGACTGTCAGGAAAACACAGATCAACAGAGAGTAAAATGCAGAAAAAAAAGTTCTTAAATGCAAAAACCCAGATTTAATATTGCATGAATATTATGTTTGATGTATGTATGACTATCCTTATCACTCTATTTTTACAGTTTATACTGATTATGATAGAGCTAATTTCAGTTCTTCACATTACTATGACTTGTTGAAGTTGTTGCTTCTGTATCTGCTTACTGCTAATTGTTTTTTAACATAAGTTTCATATTGAAATGGGAAGTGATAGGTAAGATATTGGTCAAATTAATGCTAAATAGACACAGACAAAGTGACACCCATGTATACAAAAATATTATATTATATTATTAAAACCTATTAATGTATAGTACACCTAAATATTCATTTGAAAGAAAGAGCTTTCTAATCTGACAGACAACTTGATTGACAGACTAGTAGAGATCTCTGGATTAAATGTAATGGCAGGATGATAGTGTACCTGAGGCTGCGTCTATCAGGGTCATAGCGCTCAGGCAGCAGCTGCCCCAGTGTCCGGTACACGATTACAGCAGCCACGGTGAACTGATGAGGGCTTTCAGCTTCCCGCTTCCTCCTCTCAGAAGTCTCATGATCTTCCTCAGAAGAGCGGGTTTGAGGTGCTGGCTCGTCTGTAGGAACGACTGCAGGGAAATACAGTGTGTCAGAATGAGTATAATAATTGTGTCTTCATCTATATTTGTTTATTACCTTAGCTTTTACACATCTAAAAGCTAAAACTATTGGCCTTACTTTAAGTGAAACATCTAATGTTGTGGTAAAAATGACCTTTATTAAAAACATTACCAGTTTAGTCTAAGAATGCAACATATAAATGCACTAGCTATTTAAACAAGGTAATTTAATGCACTTTGCAGATTATAAATAAAAGATAGTAGTAAACATTTCAGTAGTAAACAAATGTAAGCAAATACAAAGGTTACAAGAAAAGAGGAAAAACTAGCACACATCAATACAAGCATATAAGTTCTTTGTATTAGTAAGCCACATTCAGTAACAGCGCGGATAATCCATGTGTATGCTGCATACGAGTGTTTACCCTTGTTCTGAGTGGATTTGCCAGTGAACTCTGGAAATAGGACTGTGGACTGCAGGTCTTTGGGATATTCCTCTTTAATCTTTTGGAAAGGAGGCATCTTTACCTCATCTGGTGTGGAAAAGTCCAGATAGTCCACTGCCATAACTTTAAAAGTAAAGAAGGACAATCGTTATTAGACAAATACAGGCATGTTATATTTCATACAAACACCTGAAAAACTAACAAGCCTCCGAGGTTTTATCTAAAATTTGGTCAAGTTTTGGTTTTATTTCTGTAAGCGACATGACTCACTCATATTGTCCGTTACGATGATGAAGGGTTTCAGGTAGGTCTTCCTCATGTTGCGAGCCACGGTGGTGGTGTAATCCTCAAACTTACTGAGCAGGTGTGCCGTCCCACCTTCTGTCCTCTGGATGTGATCCCAGTGCTCCTTATTGCTGGGGTCTAAGATGGCACTGCCTGCCTTTACTATGTTCTGTAACATTCAACAATAAATTCAAATTTACAACTTGACATTAAGAGCTAATTTTATTACAATTACAGATATTTTCCACAAAGACTTCACAAACCAGGAGTACTCGATTAAGTAGTTAAACATATGCAATCATCTGTGATATTTAGGAATTTAGTACCTACATCATACCTAGCTATCGATCTATGTAGTATGTAAATGACGATGTGAATGTGAATATTAATGCTAAGCAAAATAGTAGTGCATAATATTAGTCATTATTTTGTCTGTAGGCTAATCTAGCCATGGGGGTCACAGTCCAGTGACTTCTGTGCCGGTCCCAAGCCCGGATAAATAGAGAGGGTTGCGTCAGGAAGGGCATCCGGCGTAAAACATTGCCAAATTTAACCATGCGAATCGTCAGTACGAATTTCATACCGGATCGGTCGAGGCCCGGGTTAACAACGACCGCCATCGGCGCCGTTGACCTACAGGGCGCCGGTGGAAATTGGGCTACTGTTGGTCGAAGAAGTAGAGGAGGGAGGAGAGTGCACAGACAGAGAGAGAAGAGGAAAGGTAAGAGTGTAGGACTGAGAATAGGAACTCTGAATGTTGGTACTATGACAGGGAAAGGTAGAGAGCTGGCTGATGTGATGGAGAGAAGGAAGGTGGATATACTGTGTGTACAGGAGACCAGGTGGAAGGGTAGCAAGGCTAGTAGTATAGGAGCAGGATTCAAGCTGTTTTATTATGGTGTGGATAGTAAGAGAAATGGGGTAGGTGTGGTCCTGAAGGAGGAGTTTGTGAGGAATGTTCTGGAGGTGAAGAGAGTGTCAGACAGGGTGATGAGTCTGAAGTTAGAGATTGAAGGGGTGATGTTGAATGTTGTTAGTGGTTATGCCCCACAGGTAGGTTGTGAGTTAGAGGAGAAAGAGAGATTCTGGAGTGAATTAGATGAGGTGATGGAGAGTATTCCCACGGGTGAGAGAGTGGTGATAGGAGCGGATTTTAATGGACATGTTGGCGAGGGGAACACAGGTGATGAGGAGGTGATGGGCAAGTTTGGAGTTAAGGAAAGGAACCTTGAAGGACAGATGGTAGTGGACTTTGCTAAGAGGATGGACATGGGTGTGGTTAACACTTATTTTCAGAAGAGGGAGGAGCATAGAGTGACTTACAAGAGTGGAGGTAGGAGAACACAGGTAGACTACATTCTATGTAGAAGAGGCAATCTGAAAGAGATTAGTGACTGTAAAGTGGTAGTGGGAGAGAGTGTAGCCAGACAGCATAGGATGGTGGTGTGTAGGATGACTCTGATGGTCTGTAAGACGAAGAGGTCAAAGGTAGAGAAGAAAACCAAGTGGTGGAAGCTGAAAAAGGAGGAATGTTGTGAGGAATTTAGACAGAAGTTGAGGCAGGCTCTGGGTGGTCAGGTAGTGCTGCCAGATGACTGGGAAACTACAGCAGAAGTGATCAGGGAGACAGGGAGAAAGGTGCTGGGTGTGTCATCTGGAAGGAGGAAAGAAGATAAGGAGACTTGGTGGTGGAATGAGGAAGTTCAGGATAGTATCCAGAGGAAGAGGTTAGCCAAGAAGAAGTGGGACATGGACAGGACTGAAGAGAATAGACAGGAATACAAGGAGTTACAGCGCAGAGTGAAGAGGGAGGTGTCTAAGGCCAAGCAGAAGGCATATGAAGAGTTGTACACTAGGTTAGACACTAGAGAAGGAGAGAAGGACTTGTACAGGTTAGCTAGGCAGAGGGATCGAGATGGGAAGGATGTGCAGCAAGTTAGAGTTATTAAGGATAGAGATGGAAGGGTGCTCACAAGTGAGGAGAGTGTACAGGGGAGATGGAAGGAATACTTTGAGGAGCTGATGAATGAGGAAAATGAGAGGGAAAAAAGAGTAGAAGGGGTGAACTCTGTGGAACAGAAAGTAGATAAGATTAGAAAGGATGAAGTCAGGAAGGCTTTGAAGAGGATGAAAAGTGGGAAGGCAGTTGGTCCTGATGACATTCCGGTGGAGGTCTGGAAGTGTCTGGGAGAGGCAGCAGTGGAATTTTTAGCTAATTTGTTCAACAGGGTTTTAGAGAGTGAGAGGATGCCTGAGGAATGGAGAAGAAGTGTGTTAGTGCCGATCTTTAAGAATAAGGGTGACGTGCAGAGTTGCAGTAACTATAGGGGGATAAAGTTGATGAGCCATACAATGAAGGTATGGGAAAGAGTAGTGGAAGCTAGGTTAAGGAAGGTAGTGGAAATTTGTGAGCAGCAGTATGGCTTCATGCCCAGAAAGAGCACAACGGATGCAATTTTTGCTCTGAGGATTTTGATGGAGAAGTATAGGGATGGTCAGAAGGAGTTGCACTGTGTGTTTGTAGACTTGGAGAAAGCGTATGACAGGGTGCCAAGAGAAGAGCTGTGGTACTGTATGAGGAAGTCAGGAGTAGCGGAGAAGTATGTCAGAGTGGTGCAGGACATGTATGAGAGGAGCAGAACAGTGGTGAGGTGTGCTGTAGGTCAGACAGAGGAGTTCAAAGTGGAGGTGGGACTGCATCAGGGATCGGCTCTGAGCCCCTTCCTGTTTGCTATGGTGATGGACCAGTTGTCAGAGGAGGTCAGACAGGAGTCTCCTTGGACAATGATGTTTGCAGATGACATTGTGATCTGTAGTGAGAGCAGGGAGCAGGTGGAGGAAAACCTGGAGAGGTGGAGGTTTGCGCTGGAGAGAAGAGGAATGAAGGTCAGTCGTAGTAAGACTGAGTATATGTGTGTGAATGAAAGGGAGGGAAGTGGAACAGTAAGGTTACAGGGTGAAGAGGTGAAGAAGGTACAGGAGTTTAAGTACTTGGGGTCAACAGTCCAGAGTAATGGAGAGTGTGGGAAAGAGGTAAAGAAGCGAGTGCAGGCAGGTTGGAATGGGTGGAGAAAGGTGTCGGGAGTTCTGTGTGATAGGAAAATATCAGCGAGAATCAAGGGGAAGGTGTACAGGACAGTGGTGAGAGCGGCCATGCTGTATGGTTTAGAGACAGTGTCACTGAGGAAGAGACAGGAGTCAGAGCTAGAGGTAGCAGAGCTGAAGATGTTGAGGTTCTCTTTGGGAGTGACAAGATTGGACAGGATTAGGAATGAGTACATCAGAGGGACAGCTCATGTTGGACGTTTGGGGGACAAAGTTAGGGAGGCCAGATTAAGATGGTTTGGACATGTTCAGAGGAGGGAGAGTGAGTATATTGGTAGGAGAATGTTGGACATGGGGCTGCCAGGCAGGAGGCAAAGAGGAAGGCCAAAGAGGAGGTATATGGATGTAATTAATGAGGATATGAAGCTAGTAGGTGCAAGGGTTGAGGATGCAGAAGATAGGGATAGGTGGAGACAGATGATTCGCTGTGGCGACCCCTGAAGGGAAAAGCCGAAAGAAGAAGAAGAAGATTTTGTCTGTAGGCTCAATCTGCAAATTTACTTGCACCAATACCCCTGTATACCTTCTATACCCAATAGACCCCTGTCTAGCTGCTTAGGTCAACGTGATATGCATAACTCTTACACTAGCGCTTGAGTCAGCAAGCTTTTGCTGGTGATTCAGATGTATAACCAGGTCTGCTTTTTTTAATGCCGCATTGCATGCCATGTCACATGCTTCATAATTCACTGACTTACACTGACTGAACCATTTCACACACTCTGAAGAGGAACAGGCCAAACAGGATTTATAAATGTTCAATCCCAGCTTGTTGAGGCATATAACCATTAACTACACATGTGCTAAAATATAACACCACTAAATGTAATACATGAGAAATCTGCACTCTCATTTTACATTTCATATTCATGGAGATTTACTAGAGAACTAAGTTTAAATGTGCCAACAAAGAAACCTGAATTTCACTGAGTGATAGCTAATGTAGAGTGTAACCTCGTTAAAGTCGGCGTCACGCATAGCTGCCAGGTCAAAACCCTGCTGCTGGCTCTCGTAATGCAGGACACGGGAGAGCAGCTGGAAAGCCGTCTTCACATCGTTGCCGTAGAAAGAGTCAGTCTGGCTGGTAGCATTGTGGAGCATGACAGCAATGTCCTTAGACTTCTGTCCGTCCATTCTGGTCTCGTTCCGATTAATTTCGTCATTCTGGAGAACAAGAGACAGAAAAAAAAGTGGAGGGCTGAGCATAGATGCTAGTGGAAGTAAATTAATAAGCAAAAACTGTCACATTACTTTACACTGCCAGGACAGTTCTAATACCAGTCTGATTATGAAATACCATTCTAAAGTTTTCTAGCAAGTGCTTTATATGTGAAAACGCTACCAGTTTCTTGAGCTGGGAGAAGGTGACAGTGGTGCAGTTGAAGAGCTCAGGAGGCAGCCAGCCTTTTTCATCGTTGCAGTGTCTCACAGCGGTACCTAGATCAAATATGTAGATTACAATTAAAATTTCAAACAGCTAATTCTCCAGCACCATGGCATTGTAAGGACATTTTGTTCCATGATTAGACCAACATCAACTAACAGTCTGCAAACAATGAAAACCCACCGAGGCAGCCTAAAAGTTGTCAGGTCATTACTTTTCTGGTGCATAGCTGCCAATAATACTTGTGTGGTCTCCCTCACAGAAATATCCAGAACAGTTGTCTAGGCCTAGACTTCCCACCATAGAGATCATTCACTACTTCTATAGAGAATGTGACTCTGTGGAAGGCCTGCCAATATTTTCCTTATAATAAGGCATGTTTAGCCAATGGATCCCTACAAATGCCTCGTTAACATGCGTTTAGCTGGCCGGTCAAAAGAATAAAGGGCTGAGTGGGTGTGAAGGTTCAGTTGAAAAGGCAAAGCAAAAGAAAACAGCACAGAGGAGAATGGCAAAGCAGAGGGGCTAAAATCCACAGCAACCAAATCATTAATCCAAGAATTTGAGCAGAATGTGTTGCTTAATGCATGTCTGTCCAAATACCAAAACAACAGATAGGCTATTCACAAAGAAGCAGGATCACAGAAAGTTAAATGCGTAAAAAAAAAAAAGAAAAGAAAAGAAAAGAAATAAAAAAGAAAATGAAATTGAAAATTTCTTGTTGTTGAATCATTTGTCTATATATCTATTAGATATTCTGTCAAATTCCTTTAAAAAGGCATTTTCTTATAATTACCTACTTATTCATTACTTAAATTTAACTTTTAATTATTAAGCATGTATTTCTTTTGCAAATAGCTTCCTATTCACTATATATGCTTATGTGTTCAGAACACACACTATTTTATTATTATATTTAAAACATGCATTTATTCAAGCTACTTTTTCCACTTCAAGTGAACAAAAATCAGCATTTGGCCTTAGGAACTTTCTTGCAACAGACTTTCAGTCAAATTATGTATAATATTAGAACATTGGAATTTGTTCAGTCGTTGTGTACATGTGTCATAAAAGTGCCCTGTGTACTGTATGTGTGTTTGTGAAAGCAGATTTTGTTATCCAACACTCTGATTCTTGTAGAACAAGCCTGCAGCACTCACCAATAGATCCCTTGGGACAGTTCATGGCAACTGGACGGCCAAAACTGGTTCTTGGCCACCAGATTCCAGCATCAAAGGCCTTGGGGCAGCCATCGTAAACAACTACAATACATACACAGGACACACAGAGACAATGAGCTAAGAACAGTTAGTATGTAAGAATTAGTAAAACAAAGATGATTTCTTTATGAAGACTTTAACCTGAGGATAAAATGGTGTTTAAATAATCTTTAAGCACCATCCACATGTAACATGTTTCTTACACCAAATTGTAATTAGCTTTCCATTTTAAGCGGTGGTATTAAATGCTATAAAATATCATGTTCTGACACCAGCAGTAAACTGATATACAGATAATAGATCCTGAATTATAGATAAGCTTTCCTTATTGTAACTTCCTGCAGGTGAACAGAGATAAGAACTGTTATAGGTACACACCCTCACAGCCGGTGTTAGTCACTTCTGCAAACGGGTTATCACATCGGTTGCACTGTCGCCCAATCACACCAGCCTTGCACGGGCACTGGCCGGTTTGAGGGTCACAGGTTCGGGAGCTAGCGCCAGAAAAGAAGCAGTCACATGGGTAACAGGTGTCGCTGTCTTCGGGGCGATAGTAGTTATCCTGTGAGGAAAGTAGTGAAATGGAGATGCTTTATATACTCAGAGGTACAATTGTAAAACGTTTACAACTGGACAGATAAAGTATTATGTGCAGAAAGCAAAAATCACAGTCTAGAAAATATGTGAAAGAGTATTAGATATAAAGATAGTGCTTTTGATCCCTGATTGCATGTAGTGAGATGTGTGTACCTTGCAACGGCACTCTCCTGTGGTCTTGTTGCAGTCCAGGTTAAAGCCTTTGCTGACGTCACAGTTGCAGGGGCCACATATGGGGTTTCCCCACCAGCCTTTGGGACACGGTTTCTCTGCCCTGATAGAGCAGACGTGTGTTAATGCACGTCAACCTCAACAATAACTAATAAAGCTCATTTTTTCCCTTGATAGCCACAATTCATAATCAAACTGAACGTGTGGTGGACAGGACTTGATAAAGTGACGGATTGCTTAGAGACAATGTTTCACTTCATAATGGATAATGTTGACACAATGAACAAGAAAATAATAAGGCAGAAAAGTTTGCACCACAGTAAAATCATCCCACTCACACCACTCCAAAGTTAAAATGTAATCAATGCAACTAAAATGGTTAACCAAATAGCCAATAACACGAGGCTTCTTAACTACAGAAATGTCATGTCTTTCACCCTCATAGAAGACAACAAAATAATCATTTATTTGGGTCTGTGGCAAAGGCTAACTAAGTTTAAGACCAAACACCAATAGAATGTAGTTCTCAAAGTGTAGCAGAGGCTATGTACCTAAAGCTTTTAAACTAACAGCTATTTAACCATTTATTTAAAAGTTTAGGCAGCTAAACTTATTCCTACATAAACAAGACAAAGTTTGGTGTTCCACAAGGTGCTGTTCTAGGCCCAATTCTTTTTCCTCTATATATGTTATCTCTGGTTAAAATTATTTATTAAAAATGGTACTCATTGCATTAACAAAGTGAACAATCCATATCAATGGCTTGTTAATTGAATCTGACAGCGTGAGAAAGGTAAATACTGGAATCAGATACAGATAAATAGCACACAGAAATTCAGGGCAATTCATTGCAGCTTCTCAGTCCAAGACAGAGTTGTTGAGTTGAGGCAGGAGCATGAGTATCAAAGATACATCATATCAAAGAGTCAGAAAGAATAACAACCATTTTTTCCACTCAGAAGGATTATATGTCACATAGTGTAGTGTAAAAGCTTTAGTTAATGACGTATAATATGAATGCATACCAACCATTTGAAAGCAAATCTATTAGCAGAGATTTAATTCCAAACTTAATCCAGTTCTGAGCCCAAACTAAACAAACACATTGGGCTATAGATTTATCTGAATACCTTAACAAGCTGGATTATGTGTGCTATATTAGAAATAAATGGTTGAGTTAGGTGAATTAAAAACATGTGAAGAAAGAACACACACACACAGTTTTGGTTGTCAGCTTCGGACAGTATATGCACATGTTAAGTAAATGAATACTACACAGACTGTGCTTGGTTTATTCTAGTCATCCTCACACCCACTGCTTTAGCTCAAGCTGGCACCATGGCCAAACCCACCCACAGAGAAATGCTAATAATTCATTTTTAATCTGCTGGAGCTTTAGTTTAGGACCATTCGTTCTCATGCAGCTCCTAATATGGAAGCAAACAGGCCAGAGTTTCAGTTATAACATGTGCTTAATGGGTTCGGATCATCTTTTGTTATATAATGTATTGTAAATAAAATTTATGTAGCAATCCACTTCTCTTACAGCCAGTGCATCAGAATAGCACCTCAACGAAATTCATCCTTAGTAAAATTTATTTCTCCTAGCTGTCAGTCATTATATGGGGTTTATTAGCAAATCATTCAATGCAGTTACTACAGCAAACATGCAAGCAAATTGTCATCCTCTAAAGGAGCTTAGTCTCCAGTGACTTTGTAGTAATCTTTTACCATTTGTTGCTGGTTTGGCAAATCTGTAAAATCCCGTCCCTCATCCCTCCTCTATCACCATGGAGAAAAACAAAGAACGTTTAACACAAAAGAAAAGTGGATATTGACACACACAATTCAGGTAATTGATATAAAAATACATAGATATTTAACACCCTCCCAACCCCTAAGGTGTGCCAATAATTATGGAGTTAATTGCAGGTCTAGAAGTGATGCTTCTTAAAAATCAAAGTATATATGAAGGACAACAGATAGCTTGTTCAGGCGTGTTTCAGTGTACTGCGCTGCGTGGAGAAGAGCCAAGACAATGATACACAGGATCGTTAGCACACACAAAAAACACACACACACACACACACACACACTTCCAGTACTGGCCGCAGGATGATTTCCACTAAGTTGTAAATGACATCTTTTTAATACGAATGCAGAAAACACTATGTCATGCTTGCCAAGCCTACAAATGCATGTAGTCTCTGTTAATGTCAGATGAAGCAACATACACGGTTATAAAATGTACAAACTAGAATACACTGACTATGCAGTGATGTGATGTGCCTTACAGGCATCAGGTATGCATTTTCAGCAAGCTCTGACAAGAGCCTAGTTACTGAGATTTGGAACGAGCTAGACTGTGTGACTGTAGCTTGATTAAACAAATTAATCTAAGCAACCATTCTGCATTCACAAGAGGTAGCAGCTACTGAAGGTTTTGCACTGAAAGTGGTTGTGCAGGTTTGATAACAAGAAATTTGAGTCAGAGTGAGGTCAGCCATGGAGAAACCATTTATCCTTTTATACTTACTTGTTCTCACAGTACTGGCCGTAGTAGTTCTGACCACACTCGCATGTGTAGCCGTGAGATGAGCTGGGCTTCTGCAAACAGGTGGACACATGCTCACAAGGGTTTAGCATGCAAGCATGCACGCACTCTTTCCCAAAATATCCTGGAGACACAGAGAGAGAGAGAGAGAGAGAGAGAGAGAGAGAGAGAGAGAGAGAGAGAGAGAGAGAGAGAGAGAGAGAGAGAGTCACCTTTACTGGGAAAATAAAAGTCACTAAAAATATATTCCCAAAAATTTAAAAAATTGTCCCTTAGTGGAGCTGTATTCAACAATTTAAATACTTTATTAAAAAATACAACTTTAACATTTCAGTTCAATTCAACAAGCTTTACTGGCATGATTGTATACATATACAATATTGCACAATTAGCATAGAGTAGAACTGTTATTAATAAACATTACTAATAACACTGAGTGTCTGAATAAAAACATAAAAATCAAAAAACAACTAGAAATTAAGCGTTAATACAATATATATTAATACATAATATTAACTCTCACATTATCTCTTATGTAACAGGGCTTTAGCCTTAAGGCATTCTAAGACTGTAGACTATTTATACTAGCATGAGGATACTTCAGAGCAATGATGTAGGTCTTTCTGGATAGGAGTGTCTGCTAAATGCTGTAAAACTAAATGGAGGTGCTGTAGATGTGTATGGTGTATTTTGTAGGTTGTGTAGGTTTAGGTGCATATGTTCAGCTCACCTGGGTCACACACACAGGTGTGAGCGCTCCACTCGTCCATGCAGTGGCTGTTCTCAGGGCAGATGTTGGAGTCACAGGGGTCGTTCAGGTCACAGCCCTCTTCTACTCGAATCTTCAAACCTTGCTGCATGTTGATGTTGCCTGTGTTGGTCGAGGTCTCTCCCATCCTCATACCCTGGAGCACAAACACACACACACACACACACACACACACACACACACACACACACACACACACACACACACAGATAAACCTTTTATAGATAAAAAAGTATCTTTCTGAAGATAAGAGAGAAATTATAACAAAAATAAACTACACACAATGGCAACCCATTTCACTATGTAATGGCTTTAACAAGTCATAGTTAAATGGAACTTTTCAATGTTTACCTGTATGCAGCCCTTAAAGCCTTGCAGGACGTTGTTGTTCTCACCCTGTACCCCTCCGACGTACAGACTCCTTATCTTCAGTCCAGGGATTTCATTTCCGATATCCACTGACTTCTGCAGAACATCACAGAGCATGCCTTTATCACAGTGCTTACTAAAAGTACCTTCACTACTGCAACATTTTATACTGCCTCTCACAGGCTTTTAGAACTACACCCATAAGGAAAAGGCAAATGAAAGCAAATCTGGCTGTGCTCTCCGCATGGAAGAGATGGCACTAGCCTATCGTGTGGCCTTTGTGGTTTTGTCAATCAGAGAAAAAAACATAGCATTTCAAATTTTGTACTGGTTGACAATTCACCGTTATCTGGATTTCTGTTGAAATTAACACGTGGCCTGATAATTATATTTATCTTATTTACACACAACACAATGCATAACATTATGCTAAGGTATAATAAGCTTATCCAGACCATCACGTACCTTAAGCATGTCATAATCGAGAGACACTTGGGCCATGTACTTAGTGTCTTTGCCTTCTTTGCTGCTGGTGATCTCCACGAGAAGGTGGTGCCACTCTCCATCATTCACTCTGACCTCGGGAAACTTGAGCAACGCCACGCGCTGCTCCCTCAGCAGCACCTCCATCTGCACCTGCCTGTTCACCACCTACAGGAAAATAAGCAGAAAAAAACTTCAAAATTTCCCCATAAAATGGAAATCGAGATCTGCAGAAAGAGATTGACCCCATTCAAGTACATTTATGGCATCTGATCAGAAAGTCCCATGTCTTAGTCACTAAAGCTAACACATACACCTTAACCACTAAGCTACCACATGCAGTTATCGTGTCCACAATAAGATAATCGAACCTTTCAGATATGGAAAGGCAATGTATGAAAGCTGCAAAACCCAACAAAATTCAGATAAAAAGTACATGAATGAAATAGACAACATTTACACCTACTCACCTACACCTTAACAACAACAAATCTAGTTCAACAAAGAGAACTTGTCCATTCCTCACTGTTTACTCACTTGCAGGTTGATTTGGGAAGAGGAGCCAGCGTGGGCCTGCATCAAGGTAGCAGTGGTGCTGCTCTGTCTGGTTCGGAACATCAAGCCGATGTACCAGGGCACAGCTACAGTGATATCGTGATCGCTCCATGATACCATGGCGTTCCCGTCAAAGTACTGTGGTGAGGGCATCACTGTAGGAGACAGACAGGTTTCTTTTTAAACAATAAAGAAACTGAAACTTATTTTTGATTTCATTAGACAGGAAAGAATGAAACGAACTGGTTAAAAGAGCCTGCATTAGTGGTTTTAGCAAATGCCACAATTAACCACATATAACCATGTTTGTATTCTCCGATGCTGTACCTCCTGACCACCCAGGTACAGGGCCTAATCGCTGCCAGAAAGAGCTCCTAATCCGCATACAAACATGTGTGATCTGCCTCAAGAGACCATATGAACACTGACTGAACACTTTGTTTGATGGATGCAACAATCCGTGCAGCAGGCTACAGCCGAGTGCTGTCAGTGTATCAGTGCTGAAGACTTCCAGCTCACCCACTCCGCGGGGTACATTTTTGTAGTGACACACAAGCAGCTATTATGTGGAAAAAAGTCAGATTTGCCTCTCGTTTTGGTAGCACGTCAGTCTCAGATTTCCTCTTTCTCTTTCGGCCATCCTTCTCTGTCTTAATGGTTTCTGTTACCTCTAGGGAAGATTACAGATACAAGCTCTGACGTGCTGTTATGCAAATGTTAAAATATTTCTTGAAATGCCTTTTTGTTTTTGTCCAAAGTTACTTAAAATACGTTAGCTGAGACTCCTGCTCTTTACATTAGACAGGCTTTCTAGTGCCTTGCAAAAGTATTTACCCCCATGGTGTTTTTCCTGTTGTCTTTCATTACAACCTGGAATTAAAGATGGGTTTTTGGGAGGGTTGTAGCACTGGATTCACACAACATGCTCACCACTTTGAAGAAACAAAATGATTGTTTTATTCAACTTCACAAGTTCCATTAAATAAACTCCACAAAAAATCCATTTTAATTCCAGGTTGTAATACAACAAAACAAGAAAAACACCAAGGGGGCGAATCCTTGCACATTGTCTGTACTTTATATCACAATTCTAGGATTCACCCTGAAGTGGAATGTATAAAAAATATAAGTTTATACAGTTAATAAAATTTTAATTATGATCATGATTATTCTAATATGAATAATTCTATCATTTTAAAAAGATTTCCCCTAATGCATTAAATCACAAGCTTTAAATCATATTTGGTTGCATATTCAGTTATAAATGTGTTTATGCATGTATGTATTTATTTGTTTATTTACTTACTTACCGTATAATTAAATTTTTTATTAACATTTGAAAGATTTATACTCAAATATAAAATGCCACAAAAATATTTTGCCCCTCAGCTGCCTAACGAATTTTTATACAAAATACTCCGAGATAATGCATTCTCTGAAATACGAGAGTAAGCCACACTAAAGTGCCAAAGATTCACAAACAGTCGCAGCTAGAATTCCATGTTTTACTTCACGATGGACATTCGATCTGCTCACTAGAGAGAGCAGAGCAGCATAATAAAAGCCATCAGAAAATAGGTCCACTCGCATCTGTGGCAAACTGCTGGCACAAAACTAGACGGTCCTGTAACTAAACCGAACCACAAGTTAGCGTGCTATTTGAAGCATTCATCTCATCAGCATATAAAACATAACAGGCATGTTTATATCTGGTCAACAAAGCTGTTTCAGCAAGAATTTATGGCTTTCAGTTGAGAGCAAAAGGATTACAAGAGCACCTGAAAAAGAACATTTAACTTTCCACATGCTTGCATCTCGATTTCTTAAACAATGTCTGACCACAAAACTCCTCCTCGACATGCTGACTAATCTATCATTAAACCTGTTCACCTCACACTTACACATGTCCGTCAGTTGCTCAACAGAGGATATACTGTGGTATATAGTATGTAGTTTGTGAAGGGAGTTTTTCGAAAGTCCTGATGAATCATCCTAGGCTTTTAGAAGGATTTGGGAAACTCACAACTGCTACATTCCTAGCAAATCAGAACACATCCAAGTTAAACATCCTCTCTTGTGTTGAATAAATGATTCCTTCTCTCTCGTTAAAAATGATGATCACGTTAGAAACAGATGGTGGCATTACACTTCATGTTCAAGAGTCAAAGAGAAAATCGGGCTGTGTGAGATTGGATTCTCATTAGTGACAGTTCTGTCACTATCCAGGCACAAAAAAAACTCCACACGCTGTTTCTTTTTCCATCACGATTGTCAATTTTCATTTAAAGATAAAAATCCACATTGCTATGTATACAGTCACTTACTGGAAGGCCTTTCTTGTTGAGGTAGGAAATAAGTTCTGTATAGATCCAATCCAATTATAGAATAGGTTACTTTCCTATATTTATACTAATAATGCATCAGTTTCTAATGTAGTATCAAAAACTATTAGGTCTTTGCCCTAACTGTGTGATGAAGACATGCTGAACATGACTGCTTTTTACTTGAGTATTGAATGAAATGCCAAATCTAGAACTATTATTAGTATTACTATTATAACAAGAAAACTTTAGTGTTGAGAAATATTTAAAAGCTTTATAATGTTGTACTACATCTAGTGCTCACACTGTCTGAGGCAGTATAAAGATTAAGGTCTTAACAATAATGTAAACCTTTTGAACACTAAACATTTTAAGTAATTCAAAATTTGATTAGGCACGGTGCCTTAGTGGTTAGCACGTTTGCCTCACACCTCCAGGGTTGGGGGCTCGATTCCCGCCTCCGCCGTGTGTGTGGAGTTTGCATGTTCTCCCCGTGCCTTGGGGGTTTCCTCCCCCGGTCCAAAGACATGCGTGGTAGGTTGATTGGCATCTCTAAATTGTCCGTAGTGTGTGTGATTGCGTGAGTGAATGAGAGTGTGTGTGTGCCCTGTGATGGATTGGCACTCCGTCCAGGGTGTATCCTGCCTTGATGCCCTATGACGCCTGAGATAGGCACAGGCTCCCCGTGACCCGAGAATATATCGGATAAGCGGTAGACAATGAATGAATGAAAAATTTGATTATCTCTGAAACCAATTCTTGCTTTATTCTTCTATAACTGTATTCTGTAATGATTAATAATCAGATTATCCAGTGTTCTTGTGTAGAGAATGGGTTCCCTTTTGAGTCTGTTTCCTCTCAAATTTTTCTCTTCAATGTCCTTTCAGGATATTTTTTCCTTACCATTGTTGCCTCTGACTCATTTCATCTCAAACAGAGATATATTGCCAAAAAATCCAACACAAAACCAAGCAAAAGAATGTGCAACTGGTCAAAAATCGTATTCCCTGTTGCCGGTTCCATTCTGAAGCAGCCTCCTGCTTATAACACGGCTTTTCAAGGCCAAAGTGGCCATATTTTCCTTTGTGGCTGAACTCCTAAACGTGAACCTGATTCTACACTTTGTCATTATGGCTTAGCGCCAGACATGTGACGATGACTCACGCTCTTCCTGAGGGATGAAATCGAACCCTTTTATTAAGCTAAAAAGAATAAAAAGGTGTATCTTAACAGACTTGGCAACAACATGACAGCAGATTTGCTAGAGGGTCTTATCGGTTAGTGCTTTGAGTCTGTGTCACAGTGAGCTGAAATATCGGTCTGAAAACCGCAAATTCTACATGATGGATAACTGCACAGATGTTTCTCTGCCCGCAGTCTGTGGTTTTACTGGCAATCGATGTGTGAATCAAAAGGATAAAGGCGAAATGTAAAAAAATCACATTGATCGATGAAAACAATGTGCACACCTTGTTCACAGTTTTTGCCTCCACGGCCTTTAGGACAGTCGCAGGAGTATGTGTTCCACTTATTCTCACACTGAGCTCCATACTGACACAGGCCCTCTTTGCAAAAATTCCTCTTTGCAGGACAGCCTGGAAGAAACAGACAAAAAACAGGAGATGAATCAAACAGAATCATACAGAGAAATTTTCCTTTAGACACATTATCTGCTCATCTATACAGATTTTAACTCTCACATGACAGTATAAAATACACTAGTAAGACTGCAGTCCATGATGAGCCAGAGCTTTGTCATTTCATTATTATTTTATGTATTTATTATTATTCAATTGCCCATTCATTATCAACTAATATCAATGTAGTTACAATGCATATATCTACTATTTAGCTACAAAAGTTACAAGTAAATCGACTTGAATGCAATAAAATGCAGTAAAAGTTCTAACTGTGTCTATAGATGATATATGATGCTACAGATATACCTCATATGTCTAATAATACAATAATATGAATATTTACATCAAATAAATTTGCACTGTGACCAATAAGGAGTGTGTATGTATTTTTAGATTAAGGAGAGTGCACTTATGATAAAGCAAGCTGACACAATCCACAACCACTAATGAAATAAATGTATGTATAGGGAAGTGCTTAAAGAGAGTACAATGAACTTATTGTCTTTGTTAATAAAGTCTAAACTTATCCCAGACCTGCTGCGGTGCCGTTGTTGGCGATGAAGTTGGCCATGTCCATGGGCTTGCTGTCGATGGTTAGGTTCCTCATGCAGCCCACAAAGTCTCTGTTTCTTACAGGGAAATCCTCCGGCAGGTTGGGGACACCACCCAGCAGCAGAGGGCCGGTCAGGTCCAATGACCTTCAGGAAATCACATCAGTGAAATTAAGATAATGTCATACTATACTAAGGGACTGAGACAATAATAGTAATCATATTTACATAGCTGACTATTGCTTTATTCACTGATTTAATTCACTAGAGGATGAGTTCATAATAAGCGTGTAAAACTGCACATTTATGTCTTAAGTTATAGTACTCTTCTTAATAAAAGGCATGCCAGTACATCTGTCTTAATCAGCTCATAAAGAATACGTGAAAATAGCAGAATTAACAATTGTACAATTGTAGATATAATTGTATAATGGGAGCCTAAACCTCCAAATTAGGAGGCCGTGTGAAAAATTATTGGTCACACTGTAAAGCAGATCAGAGAGCGCTGTGTACACAGGTACGTGTTTAATCGGCATGCATGAATCGCAAAAATGGAGGCATTTTAAGTTTCTTATAAGATAAGCTCACTAGGCATGACATCAAACGGCTGTGCGGGTTTAGCACACTCACCGTGAACCGGTCTGTAACTGAAGGTGTTGTGAGAGAGAGTGTGTTTTGTACTAAATAGTGGATGTCTTTGCAGTGGTTAGTACTAGAATAGCTTGTTTTGTGTCACAACACGTCTGTGGAGCCTTTCTTTCTTTCTACTCTAATGTACGTTACTGTATATCTGTTAGAGAGGTCATGCTATATGTAAGGCACACAGATAGCAAATAACATTTAACCCGATCCCCTCAGTGACCTGCATGGAGCAGGCTGCAGCCTATCAGACTCAGGATACTTTTTCTAGATATTTTTTTAATTTGCATTTGTTTGAGTTGCTTTTAATGTAGAACTGTGTGTGCAGCCACACCCGCTGCCTCAACCTCTATGTGTAAAGCTGCTTAACCAGATATCAAAACAATTACAGATAAGTGACAAATTATAGGAAAACATGCCACTCCAAAAGCTCTCGCAGGTGTTCAGGTGGCTTACTGTGGTGACTGTGAAGGAATTAGCATATTATTTCATACTAACCAAAAAAGAACACTGGAAAGTATATAAATGGAGGTTGATTAGGCATGAAGCGTAATCTCTAGTGATTACTGTTGTGCTCTTCTACAACAGATACGTATTTAAAGGTGAGCTATTTTGAGAGAGAGACAGAAAGACAAATACAGAGAGAGTAAAAGGTACTAACTTCTTTTGGCCTGTCTGTGTGCCCTGTGCCGCGCAGGAGTAGTTTCCGATTTGAGTCCCAAAGCGCACTGCCATGGCAATATCACAGTCATCCACTGCCACCACTGCCACTTTCTCCCCCGAAGGACCATTTGGGACACCCAGGCGCCCGATGTTAGGCTGCAGCACACACACATACACAATCACAAGGTCAGTCCAAATTCCAAAATACACACACACACAAAAAAATACATATAATATATATATATATAATATATATATATATATATATATATATATATATAAATGCTGGAAATATTAATGTGTTAATACATTTTAATTTTTAATATACAGCAACACAACGATTTGAATACACAGTGAGTGAAATGGAAATGCATGTAGATTTCAAACAGCTGAAAAAATATATATGTCACAGTTTAAAATAATGCACTCAAGAATAATAGGAATATCTTAGTGTATTTAATTTTTTATACAATGAATACAGTGTTGTTTTTAATAAGTGGGAAAAAAACACAGCCATACACTCACACACGTGTGACAGGTGAGCTGGGACAGTTTAGATGAGATTCTGTATCTGAGGTGATACCACTAACCACATGGCTGAGGGCAAATGTGGGCAGATTGTTGAACTTTTTAACTCGCTCATACAAATTCTTTCACTGTACACTTATCAAGAAAGAAGAGAGTGAGAATGGGATGAATAGAAGGTATAGTGGAGGATAAATGAGAGTCTGAGCTCTAACGAAAGAATACGTTTTGCAAGGCATGGCACAATTTCCATAGCAGAGAGCTTATCAGCCACATCACTGCCCCACCTACAGTGTCGTCCCTTTTTCCATCACCAAAACACACTCTCTCTCTTTTTCCAATGGGGAATTTTTGCAACAACCAGACAACATTAGCCCTCTGACACTGGACCTGCTTTTATCCTGCTTATTTTGCTTTCTGGAGTCTCGCATGTTCACAAACTCCCCCTTCCTCATACACTCTCCCTTTAATTCTAAGGATTTGATGTCTTTTCCTAAGGAAGTGCAGCGGCAGAGAGAATGTGGTAGCAGGACTCATCAAGGTGTCAGCAGGAAGACAAACTTCCATCAGGGAACTGGAGCAAACAAAGCCTCAGAAGAGCTGAGTGTGTCCACAGTGTGTCAAAACTCCTTAAAATAGCAGATTAATGGCTGCAGAGATAAAAGCAGCATGTTCATATTTGGTGTGCATTGTTTCAGTGCTTTAGCAGCAGGATACAAGGGCGTGAGTTATTATCCAGATGGCTATCTCCGACCATGCTGGGTTTGATTTTTACGCAGGAGATAGGACAAAACAAAACTGGCAAATGGCCATTTAAGACTCACACATGACTTCAATCTCTGTTTAAAATTGTTTTCTGCTTACATATTATATTACCATCAAGAAAAGAAAAACTATTTCTTTGGTTTTGTATTAGCTGATTGAAAATTTTATAAAATATAATATACACACAAATTGCATGCATGTATTTATTAAGAGTCCTATTTTATTAGGAAAGTCTTGCTTTAATACATTCACATTAAATGGGTAATGAAAGTTTCCTAGCTGAAATATAGAGCAATGCTCATAACAATTTCTGTTACAGTTTTCTCGTATGGTGAATGTGACATGTCCTGCCTTGGAGGAAATCTCACCCACATATTCTTAGGAAATCGCCTAAGATCATGTCCTCTTCTTTGGAAGTGACCAATACTGAAGCATGTTAGGGACACAAAGTCCTCACAGAGATGCACACTGAAGTTGGGTGCCATTTTATCTCCTCCCTCACCAGCTGTAGTCC